>JAFJYH010000225.1:0-78234 GCA_017365405.1 Cadophora malorum | reverse complement strand
GCGGAGGGCGGGACTGTCGCTTGGTTTGTTGTCAGGACCTCCCTGGGAGGACATCGAGGCCCGCCGCACCAAAATTGTACCCCAGGCGCGGATTGATTGCTGTCATTGTGGCGGAGCGCATTGCGAGTGCAAATGTCGTCTTGCTTTGCTCATTGTGTTATAGATTCTTGTAGATCAGCCTCATGTCCGAAGGTTCATCTGAGTTTAGAGGAAGATGATCGCAGAGAGGCAGTCTAGTGGAGGAGCGCCGTCTCCCAGGACGATAAATGCGAAGACCAAGGTTGGGAATTTCGAGGGAGCGCGAAAGAGAAACAGAGAAATTGATGAAAGAGTGCGAAGGAGCGCGCAAGCGGGTCAAAGAAAATGGAGTCATACCAGTGACAGTCTGCTTTCGCGCTAAGAGCATAAAAATCGGCGGTATTCAGTTTCGTCACCGGAGTGTCAAAAACTCCGAAGGAGAGCAGCAAGTAATCTGTCAAGTCATTGTGAGATCTCAGCATCTGACAATGGGTTGGTAAGGCTTGTCAGATACACACCGCTGACCTTAGTTTAGTCTCACTCGAACAACTAAATTCACGTATCCTCCAAAATGTTTGCCCGACCCCTTCCTCTCTCCTCTTCCTCGCTAACCTCCCTCTCCGTCTTGGCGCCAACTTCGCCAACATCCTGCATCACATACCCACCACTTCCTCCATCGCCTCCTGTACCGCCATTCTCACCCTCATTCCCCCTCTTTCTCTTCCTCCTCCAAAGCCAAACGACCCAAATCCCGCATCCTGCCCCAAAAAGCAACATGAACCCACCCACCAATCCCCCAACTAAAGCCTGCTTCCTAACCTGCACATCATACTTCTCCTCTCTACACGTAGAATTACAATGCTTCCCTCCACTGCCGAACCGCGGGAGACTACTGGAAATAACAATAGTAAACACACCCCCCGGCACCGTCGCCGGATTCACCTCACCATTACTCCCAGACGTCACAACACCACTCAAAGACGATGTGCTAGGAGGCGTCACAGTCCCCAACCTGACATTCCCTCTCTCCTCAAGCCACCTAGGCAAATGCCGCAAAACACTCTGTCCAGCATAATCCAGCTCAACTCTCAACTTCCCAAACGCCGGATTCGCCTGACACGCGCGGATACTGTAATTACCACCCGGGCCTACACGGGCTGTAGCGCAGTGCGGGAGGTCGGAGGGACAGTGGAGGATGGAGGGGGCGGAGGCGCAGGTGCTGTTTTGGGAGCAGGAGGAGGAAAGACGGTGCGGGATGCAGAGGGTGTGGAAGGTTATGGAGGTGGGGAGGCCGCAGCCGACAAGGGGGGAGGGAGAGGTGGTCCAGAGGCAGGTGAGGGGGGAGAGACAGGTGTAGGGGTTTACTGTTGAGTGGGAAGTGAGTAGGTGTGAAATGTAGGTAGGGAGGGAGAAAAGGGGACATACAGGAATCATGGTTGACGTAGCCGCAGATGTTTGGGGCTTCAAGAGGTCCGTCTGCGAACTGAGGCGGTGGAGTTGAAAGAGGGTAAAGTGAGGTATCAGAGGTTGTGGCGAGTGACGCCGTGCTCGTGACTAGCTGAGATGGTGTAGTCGATGGAGCTTCTTGCCATGATATCGCATGTATTGAACTTATTGGATAGAGTAAAAGTAGGAGGAGCATTCCCAGGTGCTTCCTGAACATGAGATCCGCGCCAGAATTTTCTGTGCAAAGGACTCGAGGACATCAGATCTCGGGACGTGGGAGGAATAGTTGAAATGGAATCATCTGAAGTTCGGGAAATGCGGTGCGACATCTCACAAGCAGCGATAGCATGGTATTGCGTATTACATTCCGGTTTGGTAGGAAGAGCTATACGTGCTGTGCCGCCAGATCCTCGAGTATTGTGTTAAGCTGGATGGAGATGTTGCACAAAGCCCAGGTCAGTCACAGAAGATAGAAACTGACAATATTCTTGAACCTGCTGAGTTATAAGAAAGAGAAAGTATGGCAGAACAGCTGATACTAAGTGGATGTTGGCATGGGAAAACTTTCAGAATGTCACTCGGCACTTTGTGATATGTTGCACCACAAGAAAGGATATATTGAGACGCAGCGTCGTGATTGGTGAAACGCTGGCGAAAATAAATCAAAACCACTGCATTGCAACCCCTCACTTCCCCGGTTGATTGGGAATCTGACGATCAATCTGGGGAGCATGCGCGAGAAGGTGAACCGGGGCCAGTTATCCAGCAGCCAGCCACAGGGCTGAATTGAAAGGAAGATTCAGACAGATGCAGGTCTTAAAGTTTTCATATTGCGTTTTTGGTGAGCTCATATTGCTCATAAAATTCATGATATTTTCGAAGCATAAATCCCTCCCTCCAAGTCGTAAGACGCCGACGCCAATGCAAATGCAAAATACAGGAAGATATTAGTCCTAGGGCGCAGCAGCTGCATCAGACTCCTCTATTGGAATGTCCGCCAATGCTCTGGCCGGGCCGGTGGCATGGAAGCCATCTAATGTAACCGTGACAGCTCCAGCTTGTACCAACTAGTTTATGTTAGCAAAAGGACCTGACACTTTAAAGGGTTACTTACAGCTCGGCTCAAGTCGTCAATTAAATCATCCGCATCCTCGATGCCAACACATAGTCGAATGATGTCTTCCGGCATTTGTCGCTCCTTTCTTACTTTCGCGTCAATGCTCGCGTGACTCATCTGGCATGGCATGCTGATCAAGCTGTTGACGCAGCCGAAACTGACACTGATGCCCCATAATCGAGCAGCCTCAACGATGCGCTCAGAAAGGGCTACATCTCCAGTCTCAAACGACAGAACAGCTCCTGCTCCTCTCGCCATGGACCAGTGAAGATCGTACTGGGGGTGGGACTTGAGACCTGGGTATCGAACACGGAAGCCGTGCGCCTCGAGGAATTCAGCAATTCTTTGAGCATTAGATTGTTGCTTCTCCATACGGATAGCAAGTGTTTTGATGCCTCTCATGAGGAGGAAAGCATCATTTGGTGCCAGTCCGCAGCCAGTAGAGTTAATCGTGAAATACATCTTGTCTCCAATTGCTGGGTCGTTGAAAGCTAGCACCCCAGCCATAATATCGTGATGCCCGGAAAGATATTTTGTTCCTGACTCGTAAACGATATCGGCACCCAGTTCAAGAGGATTGCAGAGCATAGGTGACAGCATGGTATTGTCAACCACAACCAAAGCCTTCTTGTTCGTATCATGCACAATCTTGGCAATCGATGGGATATCGACAATCTTGATGAGGGGGTTGGTAGGTGTCTCCAACAATACCATTGCGGTCTTGGGCGATACAACTCCTCTGACCGTCTCCGGGTTAGTGGTGTCAACATGGCGAACAATGATGCCGTGGTTCTGTGACATGTAGGTCAACAGTCTGTTGGTGCCACCGTATAAATCATCCCCAGTAATGACCTCGTCTCCAGGTCGTAAGATTCTTGTGATAACATCCAGTGCTCCCATTCCAGAGCCAACAACCAACGCTCTCGTGGCATTCATGATCTTTGCCAGGTGCCTCTCCAAGTGTGTCCGGGTAGGGTTTCCCGATCTTGTGTAATCATACTCGTTTCCTCCATTCGCAGACGTTTGCTTGAAAGTGGCAGACTGATAGATGGGCATGCTCGATGCTCCATACTGGTCCTTGCTCTCGGTATATACCAATTCTGTTGCCAAAGCATATTTTCGACCGTTTCGAGGACTTGATGGTGCTGGCGAGGGTGGCAGATCATGACCATCAAGATCTATTTGAGAAAACGCTTTTCCAACGCCATTGGGCTTTCCAGCTCCTCCTGATGGTCCTGGCGGTGTGGACATTTTGCGAGCTCGAAAAGGGTGGCGGATGAGGAGATTGGGGTGTTCGATAGTAAGGTAACAGTCCTCAACTGTTTGTCCGTAGAAATCAGACTGAGCTTGAGCTCAATGGATAGCGATTGATCTTGTCTGAATTTCTGATTGTTTGTTTGTGAAGGTGTGACTAGAAAGTCTGTGGAGAATTTGGTTCAACGCGGATGCAGGACAGCTGCTGTGTTCGGTGGTCCGGCCTGGGATCGGAGTCACGAATGCAGCAAATCGTGGGGTAAAATTTCAGCCAAGACAACTCCCGTTTCGCTAATGAGCAGGCCTTGAATGACGTGATCGAGCCTCAATTTATGCCTGAGGAAGAGGGAACAGGGGTGGTCAAATGGTGATGTGAGCAGAAAGAATTATCTATCTCATTGCAATTGAGATATCAGATGGTAAGGTAGAAAGAGGAGCCCTTGATCGGCCAGTCCACGGATGGAAAGCGGATAAAGAGGTCTCGGTCAGAAGAGGCAAAATGAAAGGTTCAATCTGGAAGCGAGCTTCGAAAAGAGTCGATAGGAGTTGAAAGCTTCGCATTTCACTCGTCGAGATAGACAAGCGTCTCTATTCCTAGAATTAATCAACCCAACTATATATGCACAGCGGTGTTCTAGCATGTCAGAACCCCGAACGCCACAACCCGTATGATACAATGGTATCTAATTATCATCAATCGCTCCCCAGAATCCCTCAGTCCATCGACTCTGCTTCCTCATCGACATCTTCATAGTCATCACTCGATCCTTCCGTTCTCTTCTTCTGTGACTGCTTTGCGGAGTGGCGTGCATGGTTATCCTTGATAATTTGTCCGCCACCTTTGCGCCCAAAGAAGTCTTCTGTCCTGACACCTCGCACGGATTCCGGTCTAACGCCAGACATTGCAACTCCTCGCTCTCGTTGTTCCTTGATAAATTCCCGGACAGGTACCATAGCAGCATCTCTGCATGCTTCTTTGATATCACTGCCTGACATGCCAGCCATGACACGGGTAAGGTACTCAATATCGAAGTGTTCAGGGTCGGTCTTGGTGTCTTTCAGGATGAGCTTCAAAATCCTCCGCCTCTGTGAATTTGACGGTAGGGAAACTGGGAACTTCTTGGGCATTCTCCTCAGAATAGCCTCGTCGATATCTTGAATTCTGTTTGTTGCTCCTAAAATCATGATTCGTGCAGGTAAACCAACTTCGTTTGATGAAGTGAGACCGTCCCATAATGTCATGAATCTAATGTATATTAACAGCAGCTCAAAAATCACAAGTTTGGAAGACTTACTCTGCCTTCACCATGCCGCTAGCTTCGTGTTCCCCACTCCGCCTCTGTCCCAGAACAGCATCTATTTCATCAATGAACACAATAGTCGGCTGTAACTTCCGGGCCAACGAGAAAACTGCTCGTACTAATTTGTTGGAATCACCATACCACTTCTCGGTCAATGTCGAAATGTGTAGATTGATAAAGCAAGCTCCACTTTCATGCGCAAGTGCTTTTGCAAGCATAGTCTTGCCACAACCGGGAGGACCATATAAAAGTACGCCGGATGGTGCAGCCAGTAGTGAAGATGATTGAGAATACAGATGAGGCATCGTGAGAGGGTAGATAACCGATTCCTTCAGTTCTTCGATAATATCGTCCAAACCGCCGATATCTAGGATCCATTAGCACATGCCATTCCAGACTACGAAGCGCAACGTACCGTCGAATCCGACTGGTATATCCTCGGGAGCAACCACTTCCATGGCTATCTGACTCTCATATTGATCTAAACTCAAGTCCTCCTTTCGAGGTCGCCTGGAGGAATCTGTGCCATGCCCCGAATCTTCCTCCGAGTCGTCCTCCCTCCTCGACTTGTCTAATCTGCGAAGGTTGGCCGCGGCTCTGACGCGGGCTTGTTCGTGTTGTTCTTTCTCGGGATCTGTTGCAAGAGGCAGACTTGATACTACACTTTTTGCGATATAGTACATGGCAGTGCTCTGCGACAACAGGGTCAGCAACATTCCCGAGGTCAAGGACGGGGAAGGCTGAAGCCAGGCTGATAGTGTTGAAAGCAACTTACGGAGACAAGAATGAGGAGGATGTCCTGGATAAAGCCCAGCTTTCTGGAAGGTCCATCTCCCATGGCTGTGATCTCTAGACACAGATGTCCAGATTATTTGAAGTGGATTGCTTGAGTTGTGGATTTGCAGAAGGGGATGGTTGGCTTTGCGAACTCGCGGCTTCAGAAATCTACGCCACTTTGCTGTGGCTGGTGACGTGTTTTGTACTCAGTACTGGAAGTTCTGAAGGCCTTGAAGCAGTTACCTCGATAAAAATTTATGCTTGAAATTGTGACAAACCACTACGGTCTACAAGAGTTCAAGTGAATCACTAAGCAGCAACTTAGAGCGAAGAGAATTTTCAGAAAGATCAATTTCGTAGACCATGCCAAATATTTCTCGATGTTCCGGTTGATGCTGGGTATTGCTGGCCGAGGCGCTGTGAGAGAGCTAGTCCGATGTGTGTCTAGCGCCGGGAAGCGGGCCAGAGTTTGGATGTAAACAAACATTCCCCTCGATTGTTGCTATCCCAGCTTCATATCACCATCCTAGTATTCTGCGCGTCATATCCAACGCGTCTTCTCGCAACCATTTCTGATACGACTTCTCGGCGCATACCCCACGAAATATAATCAATCGCCATAACGATTGAGGCATTCGCTGAGCGATCGCGACGCGACAACAATGCCAAAGGTCAAGCAGCAAGCAACGCTCTCTGGACTGGTAGACTCCGATTCTGAAGACGACCAATTTGGAATACCAACACCAGACTCTGCAGCAGAAAATAAGATGCCTGCAAAGAAAGTACGTGGAAGACCAAAGGCAGCACCGACGAAACCAGCCCCGACGAAAGTCACGAAGACGAAAGCAAAGGCTCCGGCGCGTCGCACGAGCGGTCGTCTCGTTGCAAAGGCCATGGAAATGGAAGTGGATGCAACGCCAGCGCCAGCGCCTACAAAAACTAAGAGACCGGCCTTGAAGGACAAGACGAATCAGTACGCTGGCGACGAGGACGAGCTGGACGAATTCGATCGGGACGTGGTAATGGATGGGACTATGGAAGACTCAATGGTTGCGGCCAAGAAGACGAAATCAAAAGTCACGAAGATGGCAGTCGTTGCTCGAGGAAAATCTGGGAAGGCGCCAAAACAGAATGATAGCATTCAGGAAGCCCCAGAGGCTGCAAAGCCAAAAGCGCGTGCGACGAAGAAGACAGGGCCAGCAAAGAAGGAAAAGCTAGCGGAACCATCTGCAGAGAAGATTGTCCAGGAAACTCAGTATGAAGAGATGGACGTGGACACTGATGCGGATGTGGATGAAGTGGTCGAGGAGCCAATATCAAAGCCAGCACGTAGCATTTCTCGAACGCACTCTCATTCCCGGCAGCGCCAAACTTCAGTACAACGAAGACGAGCCGGAAGCGCATCCGATACGGAGAGGAACGATCCGGCCCTGAGGCGTAAGCTTGGGGAAATCACCAAAAAGTACGAGGTATTGAACATAAAGTACCAGGATCTACGGCAAATAGGTGTCAAGGAGGCAGAGAGAAACATGGACAAGCTGAGAAAGGAGGGGGAGTCCACGAATAAGAGTAAGTTGTGCAAGTCGATTGATGTGGATATTGCTGACATCATTTCAGACGCTGGAGAATACATCAAATCCCTGAGAGCAGATTTAGCAGTCCAAACTGCGGCAGCAAAGAAAGCCGATGGATTGAAGAAGAAGCTTGAGAGCCAGGCTGCAGAAGTTACCACTCTCAAGGAGCAGATTGCAAAGCTGACGGCAAACCTATCTGAAGCCCAGTCAGAGACCAAGACTCTTTCGGCAAAGTTGGCAGCGAATCGCACAGCTTCGGCCTCTGTTGAGAGTGCGCACTCAAAGACCCCGGGCAGTGCCATGAAGGCTAATGGTGGTATACGCCTGATGGGAACTGCTGAAGCCGCGCAGGTTGCACAGGCAGCCCAATTGAAGGAAGATCTGTACAGTGACCTCACTGGCCTGATCATGAGGAGCGTAAAGCGCGAACCAGAAGAAGATATCTTCGACTGCATCCAGACTGGTCGCAATGGCAGTAAGTACTTATCTTGGAGCCCAGTTGCAATTACTGACAGGAGCACTAGCATTACATTTTAAGCTCGCTGCAGCGAACGAAAAGGCAGCGGAGAGCTACGACGATGCTCAATGTAGCTATATTCCCCAGCTCGACCCAAGCAGAGATAAGGCCTTAATGGAGCTGCTGCCCGACTATTTGGTTGACGAGATTACGTTCCCAAGGCCTCAAGCAGCCAAATTCTATGCTCGTGTAGTGAAGGCTTTGACTGAGAAGCCAGTTTGAGCTGTTTGAGGTATTGGAGGTATCGGAGTACATTTGGGGTGGAGCTTGGAGTTCAGGATTGTAGGATTCATGTCAGGGTTGATTGGGTAGTGGTGATTGCATGTTTTGACTGTGGCATACCCGGAGTACTTTCTAATCGACATACAATTACGTCTTTTGAGGTTTCGTGCCGTTGCAACAGATAATATCAATCGGATTTTTCGCTTGTGTAGCTGTTGATGGAGAGTGTTCTGATGGCTCGGCAATCGAAGTTGCCTACAAGTGTGAGCTATGATGATGGAGCTGAAAGCTATGAATCAATGATACAAAGGTGGCAAGAATCCACTGAACTCAATCAAAACAATCCTGGAACTCGTTCCCACAGTATGCGAGGTCACAATTTTTATTGTTTACTTTTACCCCTGAGACATGTTCAACCCCTAGCTAATCGCGAAATCCGAAAATAGCCACGAGCTCGGCAAAATGACATCGCCATCAAGGTGACAGGGTCGCGGCAGCTAACAACCGTTAATCCAAAAATTTCGAGGACGCGTTCTTCAACAACCATCCACACATGAATCTGTCCTTTCCACGGACGTGCCACTCCTTTGAACGCTACCGATGAGATAAAATCCCAGATCAATTGCTATACGAATCATTTTCCCCGGCTGCGAAACCATTACCCTTCGCCCCTCGGCATACCAATAGATCTAATAACCATGGCCCGGGTCAATCGCTTCGGCTTTTTGGCCATTGCGCTGGCTTTCCATTTGGTTTATATATACTCAATTTTTGACATTTATTTCGTCAGCCCAATCGTGTCGGGGATGCGAGAGTTTGGTGTGGAGAGGCCAGATGGTGTTGAAGCTCCCGCCAAACGTCTGGTTCTCTTCGTCGGTACAGCTACCATTCCCCAATCCCTCAGCGGAATACTTGCTAACCATTTTCAATGCTACAGGTGACGGTCTTCGAGCAGATAAAGCCTTCCAGTCTTTCCCAGATCCATACCCAAAAGACGATGCGGATCTCGTCCCCCGACCCCTCGCCCCCTTTCTTCGCTCCCGCGTCCTCGAGCATGGCACTTTCGGCGTATCGCATACTCGAGTACCTACTGAATCCAGGCCTGGACATGTAGCTTTGATTGCAGGGCTGTACGAGGATGTGTCTGCGGTGACCACGGGGTGGAAATTGAACCCAGTCAATTTCGACAGTGTCTTCAACAGGAGCAGACATACATATTCATGGGGCAGTCCGGATATCTTGCCTATGTTCCAGCTTGGAGCAGAGCCTGGGAAAGTCGATGCGTTCATGTATGGAGCCGAGGAAGAGGATTTCTCTGGCGATGCGGTCTTGCTGGATATCTGGGTGCTGGACAGAGTCAAGGCGCTGTTCGTGGAGGCTGCTACGAACGCTACACTCAATGCGGCGCTTCGACAGGACAAATTAGTGTTCTTTTTGCATCTTCTCGGTCTGGACACCAATGGACATGGACATCGACCATATTCCAAGGAATACTTGAGCAATATCCAGGTTGTGGATCAGGGTGTCAAGGATGTCACAAAACTGATGGAAGACTTCTACAACGATGGCAAGACGGCATTTGTGTTCACTGCAGATCATGGAATGAGTGATTATGGAAGTCATGGAGATGGTCATCCCGACAATACTCGTACACCTCTTATTGTATGGGGATCTGGAGTTGCCAAGCCTGTAAAACACGATGGACTTGCGCCGGGTCATGATGAGCTATCCTCGGATTGGGGCTTAGATCATATCCAAAGACACGATGTTGCTCAGGCGGATGTTGCTGCGCTGATGGCATACCTCGTCGGATTGGACTTCCCTGTCAATTCAGTTGGCGAGCTGCCTTTGTCTTTCTTATCTGGGGATATTGCTGCCAAATCAGAGGCTTTTCTCGCTAACGCTCGGGGAATCCTTGATATGTATCGGGTCAAGGAAGAGCAGAAAAAAGCTACCGAGCTACGGTACCGCCCATTCAAAGCCCTTGGCGATGAGGAGCATTCTGTGGAACATCGAATTGCTGCTATCCGAGCTCTTATTGACGAGGGCCGTCACGAGGAAGCGATCAAAGAGACCGCGGCACTTGTCAACGTCGGCATAGCTGGTCTTCGCTACCTCCAAACTTACGACTGGCTGTTCCTCCGAGCACTCATCACGATTGGCTACCTAGGATGGATAGCATTTGCTCTAACGACCGTTATTGACCTTCACGTACTTCACGGCAAGACTGAGACCTCAAGAACTCTTTCTGGTACCATCTTCTTCTCTTCTGTCCTTGTATTACTTTACGCTTCTTTCATTGTTTCAAAATCGCCGTACACGTACTATGCATATGCTATCTTCCCAGTTGCATTCTGGGAAGAGGTCTATGCTCGCCGTAAAGCACTCGATGAGGGCAGGAAGGCTCTTTTCGGCCACATTACATCCGCGGGCGGCTCTGTTGTACTTGTTCTAAAAGCCGCCCTTGGTTTGGGCCTCATGGAATCACTTGTAAGTTTCACATACCTTTAGATGGTTCATTCACTAACTGGCTATTAGGCATTGGGCTACACGCATCGGGAGGTGTTCTCTGTAATATGGGTTGCTGCTGCATTTTGGCCGGCGTTCTACGGCATGGGTTTCCTCAAGGCAAATAAAGAGCTTGTGGGAACTTGGATAATAGCATGCTTGGCGATGAGTTCGTTCACGCTCCTACCTGCGATGAAGATCGAGGATCTGAACCTCATGTAAGTAGTGTCGCTTCTCTGACTGGATTCTGGCTAATAAAGTGTCGAACAGAATGTCTGGTGGTGCATTGATGGTGGTAATCGGCATTGCCTATCTTGTTTTCCAGAAGCAATTGCTTCAGAGGTCAAAATTATCTGGTGACTCGACCAAACCAGCAGAAGACAATCTGTCGAGATCTTTGATTGGCGTTCAGGTAAGTAGAATTCGGTCTTCTGCCCGTACATTTCTAATGGATGTAGATTGGCTTCATCCTCTTGGCTATGGTTGTGACTCGATCAAGCTCTCTGTCACTTGAAGCAAGACTTGGCCTTCCTCGAGGAAATCAAATCATGGGATTCGTGGTCTTAAGTATGTAAAGTCGCAGGGTGAGTGTAAATTTGTGCTAATGACCGAATAGTACTGCCTGTCCTCATGCCTCTCCTTCATCGCCTTCAACCAAATAATCACTATCTCCATCGCTTGATGGTTGTCTTCTTGACATTTTCGCCTATCTTTGTCCTCCTCACCATCTCATACGAAGGTCTCTTTTACCTGGGTTTCAGCGTTATGCTGATAAGCTGGGTACTTCTCGAGCATCGCATCTACGCCGCGAACAGAAAACAAATAAAAGTCAATGCAAATGGGAATGGAAATGGAGCTGTTCCCGCATCATTGTCATCATCGCCTTTCCGATCCCTTACCTTGGCCGACGTTCGCACCTCCCTCTTCTTCCTCACGATATTGCAGTCGGCGTTCTTCAGCACAGGAAACGTCGCATCAGTTTCGGCATTCAGTCTGGAGAGTGTCAACAGACTCATTCCAGTTTTCGATCCATTCTCGCAGGGAGCGCTACTTACTGTCAAGCTGATGATCCCCTTCGCCCTGATTTCCGCCAACCTTGGCATCCTGAACAAACGACTGGGCGTTGCGCCTTCGGCACTTTTCATGCTGGTAATGGCCATCAGCGACTTCCTCACACTACATTTCTTCTGGGTCGTGAAGGACGAGGGCTCGTGGCTAGAAATTGGGTCTACGATCAGTCACTTCGTCATCGCGAGCTTGCTCTGCATGTTCGTTGCCAGCTTGGAGGGCGTCAGTGAGATCTTCATTGCGGGAGTGGAGGTCGAGGATGGGTCTGCGCAGTTAGTCAAGGAGAAAGAGCTTGGTGGGGTTGAACTTGTCTCGGACAACAGTTCGGGCGTCAGTGGAAAATCCAACGGAGTATCTGTGAGGGTGTCTACGAATGGAGGATTATCTCCTAGGAAGCCTGTTGCCAATGGTGTGAAGGATTAGGCTCTTCTTGTTGTTTAGATAGTGAAACATGGAGAGATATCAAATATAGAATAAATGGTATTCCAGCCGAGATCATCCTTCAGTCCAGTCCAGTCCTGTCCAGTCCAGTTCGGCGGCTATTTTTCAATTGCCGTTTCCCGGACAGAGACCAGTCCAATTCTAGTATCCCGTACATTCCAACGACACTTCACCACATATCCAGAACTTGCACTTGAAGTGGACGCGTAGCATAAAATCAGAAAATGATCGTCGAGCCTCAGCAATTTCAAATAAAAGGAGTCATCGTACGATTCTCATCCCGTGTGGTCTCGATTGTATCATCAAAAGCAAAACAGCTGCGTAGATACCTACCTACTTACTTTGTCGATACGAGAAACTCTACTACTTCCTTGGCCATGGGGTAATTTGAACCTCGGCATCCTCACCCGCACTACATGCATGTGAGGATCTCCTAGACCCCGGAATAGCTTAGCCACGCAACCCATCGCGACTCCGTTTTTTCTGGGGTAGCCGCTACCACGGGAAAGAAGCCAGCCTTGCCCTTACCCTTACCCTTGCTTTTGCTTGTATTTGTTACTTCGGCCGGAGTCTCGGACGTGTTTGTGGTGCTCGCTGGGCTGAATGAGGGGTTGATGGACCGGGAGTTCTAGGGATGGGGTGCCGATGCTGACGATTATGATGATGTGAGGCGGGAAGAGATGAGATGGTAGGTATGGTATGGATGGCTCGGATGCAGAAAGTGGAACAAAGGAGGAGATGCGATTCGTGCTGGGCTTTGTGGGGTAAGTAGCACGGCGGAGGGAGGGAGGGAGAGTTTCTCTGGGGAAGTGGTAAGGGAAGGGAAGGAGAGAAGTTTAATTTCAGTAGTACTTGTTTGTCTGATGCACGTCTATTTGATTGTTGGATATGCTGGAGGAGTGAGGTTCGTGTTGTGCCTAGGTTATATGCAGGTCAGGATGGATGCGGAATTCTTATATGCAGTCGAGTACTTCTCGTCACTTTCGTGCAACCAAACAGTAGTTTCATCTCGGATCCTTCGAGGCCTTCGAAGATGGCGATACCTTGTTGACAGGTGCAACTAGTTTCTTTTCCGGCCAGGCTATTTGATTAGAATGCTGCTGCGAAGTAGTCTTCAGGCATCACAAGATCACTTCTAGGTCCCCGAATCTGCTCATTCTCATCCTCCTCACAAAGCCTCAAAAACCTAAATGTTATTGCAGTACGAAGATAGCTCATCTCAGAGTGAGACTTGCCCAGACCCGTTGAGGCGTCCGGCGTGCAATTGCCCTGCTTCGAAAACGTGCTGAACCACACACCCGCCGCGATCTACACGCCTACAAGGCTACACTTCCCCCCTTTCTTCGCCTTTTCTGGCTATGGTTGACCGCCAGTCGTTGGATCGTCGGGTCCAGGGCACGTCAAGTTCTAGGTCTGAACATCATAGAGGCTTTAGCAACCCGATATATCCCATAGGCTGACCTTGGACGAGGTCATTACGCTGTAGCACTTCCGGCTTGAGGTTTGCCTATATACTTGGTGTTGTAGTCCGAAGCGTTGAAAGTGGCTGGTAATGCTCACTTTCACTCTTTCAGGTCCGGACTTTCTTTACTACTGGATTGTTTTGCATATTTCGAATGCCTCTGTACATTGACGAATTTCTACCTGATTATTTGTAATTCTGCGACAGTGCTAAGGATTGGGAATTGTCGAGAACAACTGGAACTATCCACGTGAGCCATTGGTATTTCATTTTGATCTGGTATGGACTGGTTTATCCTCCTGCGCGGCAGTCCACATAGGTCGCAAGTCTTTTCCCCAGCTTTTCGCTTTGTTTGCTGACAAGTCCCCGGTCGAGAAGACTCGGTTAAACCAAAACCAACCATCCTCTGGAGCCTGCACCCAGGCCTGCCGTGCCCCTCGAGCAGACCTGCCAGTGCACACCTACCAAAACCGTCATCAACAGCCTTCTCCACCTCGACCTCGAGAATCCGACCGCAAACAACCCAGTGTATATCTTCACGCGCGCCCAGAATTGATCGACGACTAGTCTGCAGAGGGAAGCATCACCATGGACATGGCTATGGCGTCGACCGAGGCGTCCGCGCGACCACCGAATGGCTACAGTGCAGCTCCGAGCAGCAATGCTCCCCAAGGGTCAAACCCTATGCCCAACAGCCAGACACCAGGCCATCCAAGTTTTAGAAGGTGCGTCGAGGATCGCGCATCATCTGCAGACAGACGCAATAAGAAGGACAGAAAACTGACTTGTAGTGCAAATGCAGACAGCGGGCATCGCGAGCTTGTGAGGTATGTAGCCATCGCATTTCTTTTGTACAGGCTGCTATGGTCGAAGCGTGCCGAGGCACCGAGGGAGATGGAGAACAGCTTTCCTGTGGAATGGGAAAAGGATAATTGCTAATCAGACATATCATCCAAACAGACCTGCCATGCAAGAAAGGTAATTAATAACCCGAAATTCAATACCCTTGGCTCGGCAATTGATTGTCGCTCGTCGTCGACACCGCGAGAGAGCTCGTCGTTGACAGATCTTAGGTACGATGCGACGCCGCAAGCTTGGGTGTGCCATGCACAAACTGTGTGGCCTTCTCGATAGAATGCAAGATCCCGACACCGAAGAGAAAGAAGACTGCTACGGGCAAGGCGAAGGATTCGGATAGGTTTGCATGCATCTATACAGACCACTTTGGCGCTGCTCTGACACAAATAGTGATCGCGGTGAACCAGTGGAGGAACGATCCCCTCGAAATGACTCCCCTGCAACAGGTCGAAGCAATAGTGTTTACAATACAGCCACTGATGGCACTCCTGCTACATCACTCACCGAAGCCCAGTACAAACAACGTCAGGATGACGATGGAACTTATGCACAATTCATGAAGCCCAAGTTCACCAGAGCACCGATCAAGGAGGCTGGACGAGTCGCATATCTTGGAGAATCTTCGAATTTGACATTGTTAGTTCACGATAGACACGGCACAGCAGACGTTGTCCACTATCCACTGCCGGAGAATGTACGAGGTTCTAGAGCGAGATTGACAGAGTTGGACAACGTGGAAATCGATATCCTGCATCAGCGAGGTGCTTTCCTGTTACCGCCACGATCACTGTGTGATGAGTTGGTCGATGCATATTTCAAATGGGTTGCTCCGATTGTTCCGGTCATCAATCGAAACCGATTCATGAAACAGTATCGAGATTCGAAGAATCCCCCGTCCCTTCTTTTGCTTCAAGCTATCCTCCTGGCTGGATCCAGAGTCTGTACTAACCAACAACTTATGGATGCCAATGGATCGACGACTCCTGCGGCTCTGACATTTTACAAACGTGCGAAAGCCTTGTATGATGCCAATTATGAGGACGATCGAGTCACTATTGTGCAGGCTCTTGTTCTGATGGGCTGGTATTGGGAGGGTCCGGAAGATGTCACGAAGAATGTTTTCTACTGGAGCAGAGTCGCCACAATTGTTGCCCAAGGTTCAGGAATGCATCGAAGTGTCGAAGGATCGCAACTCAGCCAGGCCGATAAGAGACTTTGGAAACGCATATGGTGGACGCTCTTCACCAGGGATCGATCTGTTGCCGTTGCGCTGGGACGACCAGTACATATCAATACTGACGATTCTGATGTTGAGATGGTATGTGAAGAGGACTTTATCGAGGATGACAACGATCAACCACCTGAATTTCCACCGGATCCAATGCATGTCCAGTTCTTCTTGCAATATGTAAAGCTGTGTGAGATTATGGGCCTGGTGCTCTCTCAGCAGTACTCGGTTGCCTCGAAGGCTCGCCGCCAGAATGCCATTGACCTCACTCATAGCGACATGGCTCTGGCTGATTGGCTGCAAAATTGTCCGAAGGAAGTCTATTGGGATGAGTCGAGGCACCATTTCTGGTCCGCTTTGCTGCACTCAAATTATTACACCACACTTTGCTTACTGCATCGTGCACATATGCCACCGGCTTCAAATACGAGAGGAACGTACACGGAAGACAATTCGTACCCATCTCGGAACATCGCTTTCCAGGCAGCTACGATGATCACTTCAATCATTAAGAAGCTAGCAGAAGCTGATGAGCTACGCAACTGTCCTGCCTTCATTGTGTACAGCTTATTCTCTGCACTAATCATGCACGTGTATCAAATGCGCTCATCCATACCGGCTGTCGTAACGGCAACCCGGGCGAAGATAGGCATTTGTATGGATGCCTTGAAGGATGTTTCCAGAGTTTGGCTAGTTGCGAAGATGGTGTATACCTTGTTCGAGTCGATTCTGGGCAATAAGGTCTTGGAAGAGAGACTCCAAAAAGCTGCTGGAAAGCGTCATAAGAAGATGGCTCAAAGCCTTACAGCAGGAATCAACCAGGCCAATCAGATACAGCAAGCGAATCAGCTCAAGAGAGAGGATTCTGGATCTGGACCTGGCAGCAAGCGAAAGTATGATGATATGGCTCTCGATTTCAATGTCAACAATGGACCAGCACCCCAGGAGTCTTACGAGCGATCACGACCTCAGACTCCTAGCCATACACCATCTCGTGAACTTGGCCATAATATTGCACCGATGGCTGCACCTCCGGTCACATCACCAAATTCGAGACAGAATGATGCTTTCATGGGTGGTTCTAATTCCCGTCCACATACCAGACCTGCAACTCCATTCAATCCATCTTTCTCCGTCCCTGCTACCCCTCCAGACTTGTATCTCGTCACCCGAAACTCACCCAACATTTCACAATCACTCTGGGAGAATTTCCAACCTGATCAGCTTTTCCCAGAAGGTTCTTCAAATATGCAAGCCCAGCAATTCTCTCCTCCTCAGCCACATCAAAATCAGAATCATAATCTAGATCCGAGCCTGATGCCGCATATGAACATGAACCAGATGCCAAACCAGAATCAAGCTGCTCAGCTACCTCAGAGAATGCGTGGTCAGAATATGGCTGGAAGCCCGACCCAAGGATCAATGCTTCAGCCAAATATTGCGGGATATCAGGTGCAGCCTGGCATGTGGCAGGGTTTCGATCCAGCAATGCAGGACCCTCAAGGCCATAGTCCAAGTGACACTTTGAGTAATGCTTCGGCCCAAGCTGTTCCTATGACCATGAATGTTGAAGACTGGTAAGTTGCTTTGAATCCTACGCTCAAGCTGAGAGTAACAATTATAGGTTCCAATTCTTTGGTATTAACGGTGATTTGAGCGGAATGAATGGAGATGTATCTCTCGCTTGAGGGCATCAGGGAATGGAAAAGGCGTTTTGCTGTGGATGCCATGGGAGTGAATGGAATATGCTATAAAAGCTTTGGCTGATTTTTGGGATCGAGGTGTATAATTAGTATTGGCAAATGGCTGTTGGCTAGGACTTGACCTGGTTGCTGAATGAATCGAAATGTACCGAAACAAATAATCTTGACTTGACATCTTGTGACCTTGCCTATGTTGCATCTGCGTTGCGGCTGAATCGTGTAAACAGGAGAGGCCAGTTCCCGATGGTCATTGCATTCTCAGGCGCTAGACCCGCCTACAAGATGACGAACCGACTGGAAGCCACCTAGCCCCAAACCAGTGGGACGACGCTGTTCAACTACATCAACAATACACAGATCAGCTTGCACGCCTGCAAAGTTAACAGCGCCATTAACTAGTATCAACAAACCAGCATTCAGTTTGATAATATCTCCGCAATGCCAACTCCATAACTCAGCTCTCTCCGGTTCAATCCAGCCAAACTAGCTCCCATGCCCGCAAGTATCGAGAGCGGACGGCCCGCGACCAAGGACCTGGCCTCGACCTCGGATTTCGAATTGAAATCGGATTCGATACTAGACTTGAAATCGAATCTGAAATCATGATACCCTCGTCATCCTTTACCTCGAATGCACGCTCCGATTCCCTCAACAGAAACGATCAGAATCCCGTCTCGAGCTCTAGCATCCGACCGCGAAACAAGAGACTCATATCGACAGAGCAGGAGCTGGTGAGTACATCTGCTACCAGTACACCTGCGGGGAGTAGAGCCGTCAGTCCGATTCCCTCGAAGCATCCGAGCAGGAGTGTCTCCAATACAGGCAATCAGAATGGCAGGCCAGTGGGAGGATTGCTTGCCCCGCCCCAGGATGGGAAAGGGAGGTCCAGCCCGGTGAGTCTGGGAGGAGGCATATGGGAGGGTGGATGGATGAGCAGCTGGACAGCTTTACAGGGGATAGCGAATTCGGTGCTGGGTGCTGTGGAGGGGGATAGCGATAGCGAAGCGCGGCCGACGAGTTCTGGGAAGAGGAAACCTGCGTTGGGGAAAGCTAAGGCGCCGAACAAATGGGGCCCATCAACTGCTGCCGCTCAGAAGAAGAAAGATGGTGGAATTGGCATGGGGAGTACGGAGGAGAGGGAAGCGGCTTTGATACAGAGGAAGAGGGCCGGAGTTTTGGAAGGCAGGGATGAAGATAGGTTGTTGGATACAAGTGGGAATTACAAACGGAGGACGTCGACGGAGGAGCAGAGACCTGGAAGCTCGCACGAGGATGACCAAGCGCTGGTCTATATACATCATGTGCAGAAACAGGATACGCTTCAGGGCGTGATATTGAGGTATAATTGCAAACCGGATGTCTTCAGGAAAGCCAATCGATTATGGCCGAATGATACCATACAAATCCGGAAAACGGTCGTCTTACCTGTCGATGCGTGTACAGTCAAGGGACGGCCTTGTGATCCTCCATCGTCAGATTCTCCATATCAAGGAGTAGATCTCCTTGCTCCAACACCGGGAATCGAAGACCCTCCATTCTCAAATGGGAGTACAGCTTGGCCAGGGATCACGACTCAGAATGGGAAGTCTGCAGAACTTCCCGAAGAGAACGAGAACCCTTGGACACATGTACGTTGGGTATTGATCGACTCCTCGCCGAACTCGAAACCAGTCGAGATAGGGCGAATGCCACGAAAAACATTAGGGTATTTCCCACCACGCAGGAGAAAGAGTCTCCTCGCCCCGTCTATTCCCTCAACACCTCGAGGATCATCAGAATTTCCTCGACTATCAACCGATCAAACTACCAGTACTTCTAGCACTCCGTCACGGCAATCAAGCTCTCTCGGACGCCCAGCACTCCCCATAGGAACCATCGGGAGCTACTTCCCGCCTCTGAAATCCAGCACACGCCCGCGCCGCGAAAGCGTAGGCGAAGCTGCGGATCGACTAGGCTGGATGCGTGGACCCGGCGGCGTCGGTACATTTGGGAAGAACGTGCGGCGTCCCGGTCCCGGCAACGATGGTTTGAACACGTGGGCTCGAAAGCACATCCCGGGTCTGACAATGGACTCTCTACCTTCTCGCTCCATCCTCGGTGGCGAGACAGCACATTTCGGATTTTCTGACGACCTAGGTAGTATCGCCGAAGGCTCGTACAATAATCCTGACAGCGGCTCTGCTACGCCTAGTGCTGGCCAGGGCCTTGGTCTTGAGAATGCGGCGGCGGCGATTGAGGGATGGGTTAGACGCATGGCTACTGTTACGCCTGGGACGCCGAAGGGAGGGGGAAGGATTGAGCCGCAGCCGGATTTGATTGAGTTGCTTGATGGGACGGGGAGTGATGATGGCAGGGGCTTTGAGTTGAGTCCTGGGAGGCTTAGGTCAGATACTCCTGTTGGGACGGGGAGGGAGGATTTGGATGGGTTGATTAGGGGGAGGGCTACGGCGGGGACAAAGGGCGGGAAGAGTGATTGAGTCCTTGAGTCTCCTGCTGAAACCGAGAATCGGAACCAGTAGTGCCTCGAATATCGGAAAGTAGACAGCGGAGGAGACTATCAGGGCAGGAAATATGTGTGAGATATGGAATCTTTAGACCGACAGGTATGCCGTTTCGGCAACAGCATGAGATGGGGCGCATTGGGCTTGGCGTTTAGGCTTGAATTGAGACGAGAGGTGCGATTTATTACTATCATCGATCGTTGTTTGCTTCGCTTCGATTTGGATGAGCTAGCGAGCGTGCGTGTTTTGATCTTGGTTGGAAGGAAGAGGTTAGAGAGGTGAGTTGAACGAGAGGAGAAGCGGGGATTTATGCTGTGGTGGGTGATATAGATGCTTCGGTAGGATAGGCTAGGATAAGATAGGATAACATAACAGGGAATTAAGAGACGTTTCTGAAGGCCCTTGTTCTTTGGGGTGTGTCTGTCTGTTTCCTACTTCGTTTTGTTTTCTTTTCTGCTTCATGTTAGCGAGAATGAATCGGAGAGATGCACTTGGTTGAAGTCGGGCACAAGGTCTTCGGATTTCACATCAGTGACTGGGGCTCAGGTCAGGGAGAGTGAGATTGTGGAGTACGTGGAAGTCGTTGCTATTCATTCATTCATTCGTTTCGAAACGTTCTTGCAGTCTTCAATACACTTGCTCAATCAATTTCTCCACTATTTGGTACCCAGGCCTTGGCACTATGTCCCAACTAGAGCCAAAAACGCGTCCGGTACTCCTGTAGGCTTGGAGAAGTCTCACAAGCTGGCTGGGATATACCAATCATCTTCCATGACGGCCTCGTATGTGACCATTGCATTGATCGTAGTTGATGGGTGTGTAGCGGCCGTGGAAGTTGTGGACGTGGTGTCTTCCCAGTTGGTTTGCTCGAGGTACTCGGCTAGAGTTTGGTTGGTGGGTGATATCTCTTATGCCCAGAGTTGGAGCTGAGATTGGGACGGGTAGTGTGAAGTGTTTGGGTTCGATGGAAATAGAGTGTTGTTGTATGTTGCGGGTGGGTTGCCAGTAGAGAAGATGACTTGAGAAGTTTCTCTATTTCCTGGTGCGACTTGATACAAGCCTGTCCTGACGGAGCCGCCATCGATGGGAAATGGGGGCGCTGTATTGAATGCCATGCGTCCCACATGGCTGTTGATGCCTTGTGCCGTTTCGGTCGAAGTGTCTTGAGTCCCAGCAGTGACATGATCCATCTCGATGGTTGAGAGGAGTGGGTCTGCGTTGACGGAGAGGCTGCTCGTGGATATATTGGCGTAGATGTATTCGAAGGAGGGAGGATGGCTGCTAACTGCTGTCCTGTCTGGGAGGTCTGCAGTCGAGGAGATAGAGCTGTTAGTGGCGAGCTCGAGAGGTTGATCATGTTCCCATCCATATGCTGTAAAGCCAGCAGTGGAGACTTGGCGGATGTTCGATGAGGTGTTGACGGAGAGCCTATGTATTAGTCCACAGTCAGAACTTGCAATGCCAGGAAGTAGAGAAGCCTGGGAAAGAGGTAGTGTTACCCTTCATTATTATCTTGGTTGGGGTACAAGTTTGCGAGAGTACCACTGCCAGCAGCAATAGACTTGGTAGAGGGATACATGGTGACTTTTCAAGTGCGGTATCTAAGCAATGAGTGGTGTAAATGTGCAAGAATATATGATTTCGGATCTGGACTTGGTTGACTCTGCTGAAGCTAAAATGTCTCTTGGATTAAAAAGGTTTGGGGAGCCCGCATCTTTTGTATCTGGTGTGAAATGTTACCAGACCGCAAGGTCAGCACGCCGCCCTCTTACACTTTAGCAAATTTGGCTGCATCGCCGTGACTTGTGCATTGTCTGGGCACCTTACGCCACCAGATTGAGCTCCGGCGAATGAACTCTGGGGATTCGCCAGGCTTCTCAAGGGAGGCATTATCCATGGCAAGGATTCATTTGCAGTTTGTAAAGATGTATAGCTGTTAACGTTCCTCTCCAAAACAATTGTAGCAATGTTACGACGATAGAACGATAAGAATGGGCCAGAATTCGCTTGGCAGCAGGGCTGGGCCAGCCATCGCAAAGAAACCAAACTCTTCGGCCAGTGCTTGGCTTCTACGCGAAAAGCCATATCACGCTCACTGGAACGCCTGGTCGGGCTGTGTTCGGGGTCTTACCTTCTCGTGCTTGCAATAGCAGGCCATAGGGCGTGATGTGCATGTGGTCTCGTCGTTCAGAGATAGTCAGCTCCGTACACGCCGAGAATTAACCAGCCAGTAGCATTACACTCCGACTATTCCCCATATCGTTATATGTTGTTGTACCTATAACCAAAGTGTGTATTAGCTTCATCCAGCCTTATTGTAATCACAACATGTACCGGCCAGCGAGATCAAAGGAAGGAGAGCTGAACTTGGAGATTATATTCATGGCACCATGGGTTATCCACGATACAATCAGCCAGGTAATCAAATTAGCGACCTGCGAAAGCTGTATACCACTGCTAACAGACTCCCATGGCAACACGGGTCCGAGGCTACTTCTCTGTGTGAAGTCGTTGACTTGAAGTGAATTGCTTGTCATGCTCTGAAGCATTTGCGTAAAACCAGATCATTACCTGGCGTAACCAAGATCCGTATCTAGCAGCATGAATATCAATTATATTTACCATGCATGTGTTTCGAATCCTCATTTATCTACAATAGGCATCATATTTAGGAATATCCTAGAGTTTGAACCCTATCCTCTGGCTCTTCCTCATGATGCCTTTGGGTACTTCGGCCAGTACTCTATCTGTCTTCAGATCAAGAGCGTGAAAGATAAGAAGAACAACCTTTCATCCACCTATCACGATGATAAAGCTGATCAAGATGATGTTGTCCATTGCAAGGCTGCTGAGGCCTGGTGAAAACGTTTGTCACATGGTTGGCTCATTTTTGTGGTGATTGGTGGTTCTGACGAGTAACGGAATAGTGGCTCGAAGGATTAGTGAGTAGACCTGTGATAGTAAAGAGGTGCTGGACTCAGCTGTATGAGTGCCGTGATGATTTTGCTGATGATATTTCGCCTTTTGAGTGCTAAGATCCCGGCCAGTTGTGTCAGACCCGAGAACTTTCTCATGGGAGAATATCTGTGCGGTGGTTCTGGGTGCCTTTAGTCTCGTGTGCTAAACTCGGGACTACCACACTGGCCCGTTGCTTGTCAATTTGCTGTGACTCGCTTCAGGAAGAGGCAGGATGGAGGGTGGTTCTTTATCAACGATCTGGACTTCTAGATGCGTCAGGGCAGCAGATTCTATATCCTTGATGTACTCAATCGTTTCTGTCACATGGGAACAACTAAGATTCGCTCCGGAACGTTTGTATTATCGGGTCATTGATCTTGTCCAGAAGATGCGAAGACTGCCGAACACGGGCGTTCTTGAAAGCTCCAGGTTGTAAATTTACTACCAGCTCCTGTATCTTCCACGAGAGATGCTTTGTCCCACGGATCTGATCTGCTATACAGATGTAACCACGTCCAGTACAACATTTGGCAACCCTGTGCAGCCAGCAGGAACCGAGTAAGTCAGGTTCCAAAATTCAAAATCGCTATTTGAGCGTCAGCATTGACGGATTTCAATCAAAAACAAGCCGTCGTGCAACAACTCACTATATAGGTTCATCTTGTCCTCCAAACAGACCAGCAAAGGACAGTTCGAATGTTCCATTCACGACCCCCGTCACGTTTACTGACAAGCCTGGGATATCCTCCCAACCTTTAATCGTAGGCCTAGAGCTGAATGTTGAGATTATGAAGCTGAAAATGGAGGAGGTAGTTCCGTAAGGGTACGTGATGTTCAGTCTTCCGGGAGTTGCGACGATTGTCGCCGCTTTCTCGGTTGGCCAGAGCTACACATTCAGGTTAGTTACAAGCCTCTGTCTTATGTTCCATGATTATGTGGTGACATGGGTGAGTGAATAGAGCTAGTCGAGAACTCACAGAGATGAATCCAATCTCTGCGCCCGTCTGCCATTGTACGACAGCAGGTTTGAATTGCGTTTGAGTCTGCCTTGGGCCACCAATTTCAACTTCATCAAAAGTCTCTCCGCCGATACTGATATTCGGAGCCAGCCAAGCTGTTATGTTGCGATGATGCCCTAGATCATATGCCGGAGAGATGATTGAAGTGTTGTAGGTATGTTCTCCAGAAAATCTCTTCAATTTCTGCACCACGTGTTTAGGAATGAGGCTGTTGTGGTACTCTCCTAATACTGCAAATAGAGGGGCATAGGTGAAGTCATCAGCGTGAGACAATGTTTGTGGCTGCCTGCAAGTTAACGATCATTTCAGCCATGATCTCAATGCGGAAATTTACCGATTCAGGCAAGGCGGAGTATTCTTTGCCAACGATGTTCCAGAGGTGCAACGATAACAAGCTGAAGTAACGTGTCGTGTCGAAGCCATAAGACCGATCCCATGGGCCTGCCAGATTTCTGAGCTGTGGGTGCCAGAGATCGCCGATAGCTTCCCTATTCTCAAGTGTTAGAGGCAGTTGCTGTGTTTGAATTTTCGTAGATACCAATGTTCTCCGTGTTTCTGAGAACATGCTCTATGACCTCCAAGAGTCTCGACGAAGCGGACTTAATCTCAAGTTGAAAAGACGTTGAAACCAGTTCTTGGACTTACCAGGTATATCTGATCATGGTCGGGCCATGCTGGGCCATGATCGACTCGGACGGAAGATACTTTCCCCATAGGCTGAGGGCAAGCAGGGAAACTCCGGTGTAAGTGGCGCTGTTGAACTCTGATAATGTGTTCGACGATTCTGCAAATAAATCAATGATCTCCTTGCCGAATTCCTCGCCAGTGCGAGTCATGTTCGTGTCGTTGAGACGACGACCGGTCCATCCCGACATGAACGCACCCATGATTGCCTGGTTTGTAACATAGTCAACGAAAGCTGTACTGGAAAAGTTGCATGAGCGTTTCACTTACAGGATTGGAATACGAGGCGTAGTAGTTGTCACCGTCAACACCACCAACCCGGTAGGTGTCGCCAATAGTGGCGTTTCTAAGCGAAGCCAACATATGATCCACAGTTGCGTTGCTGAGCAGGCTTCCGAATTCTTCCAAAGCGATGACAAATGTTGTTCCGATGAATGCTCTCCAGTTTGGATCCCAGGTACCGTATATTGAAGGTGGATATGCTGGCGACCCCACTTCGGGTTCTTCTGGCTCTTGTTGATAATCTCCAAACCTGTCATCGGTAAACATCTTCGTGAGGCTAGCCGAGAATCTCAAAACGTACCATTGGTCTTCTGGATTTTTGAACTGAGCATTGATAATATTGTTGATGATCTTTTCAGCATTGGCTACATCCTTGTGTTTGTTTCGAGCAAGTAGTCCTACAGCATACCAGGCGGAGCTGCGAGTTTCGTGGTGAAATGCGGAGTTTGACAGAACCCAGCGGAGATATCCTGCCTCGGCATCATAGAAGTTGTCCATCCAATTCATTGACTCTGCTAAGAGAGTCCTTGAGTTGTGTGGCAGTTTTGATACATACGAGCCATGGCAGACTTGTGCCAGCGCGAGAGTCGTCGAGACGATGGAAAGGAATATGACCATATTTGCGAGTGAGAACAAGTATGTAGAATGGATAATCCCAACAGAGCATTCGGGGAACAAGCTTTTATACTTACTATGCCATGAACGCCAACAAGAGTGGGAAATTGGACAAGAAATCCAACAGCTGAAAGAAGTCGTTCTCATCTGAAGGACTTACCTGCAATGTAGAGAGATGCTCGGCTGCAGTGAAAGCAGTGAGCGTCATATCTCACAAGTTCACCGCACATGCCCGTAACATGCAAATGCTTGAGTCAACTGACCCGCGTTGCTGCTCCGTATTCTGTGGTCTTCGAGGATAATTGTTGGAACAACTCTACCCCACCTTTCCACGATGCGCTCAATTTTGCGGGAAAACAAGCTTCACTTGTATAGGCTTGTGGAGAAAGGCCACGGAGATGCTCCACCTACCCTTGATAAATGCCGTGATCCCCGTACTTTACCGGTGTCGGCCCCAGATGTGCGTGTCCGCGATTGTGCTGATCGGCGCAGGCGTTGCTCAAGAACAAATTCAAAGAGGGGAAGTCAAGTGTCGATACAAAGGTGGGGTAATGCCCAACTTCCTACTCTCAAGTGAACGAGTACTGGTATTGGTGAAAGGACATACATACTAAATAGCTCGATGGCATGTCAAGGATCAAGCGCTTCAAGATCCCTCATGCTAAATTGATACCATATATTAAAAACGATCTAGTACAGCTCGTGCAGATAAAGGAGTTCTGGTACGCCATACAAATACAGTTTGAAGAATAATTGCCCACACAGAGCTGTGACTTAAGCACAAGTGATGACTGGTTCGGCAAGTTTAAGTGGGACTTCAAAACAAGCCTTCACTCCCACTTGTCTTCATCCCTCCTGTTCTGACCTATTGCACCCCTTCTCCCATTTATGCTTCTCGAAGCGCTCAGCAGGTGTAAGCTCGGTGTCACAAGTCTCGTGAACCCAGCGCTGCAGCTGGGTATGCTGTTCTTCGCTTCTATGTCTGCTTTGCGTGCGTCATTAGCTCAAGTGCAAAAGACTGGGTTCGCTTCACCGACCTTTCCTCTTCTTCTAGGTGACTATCGTGTACTGATTGGTCATGATCCTGCCAATGATGGCCTTCGACATTGTTCATAGAAGTGTTTGGGTCCGGTCTCGCCGAGTGGGAGCCAGCATTGACGGAAACACTGTTGGCGGGCGGGCTATGACGAAGAGGTTTTCTAAGAGCAAGTCAGTACATGTATAAATTTCAAGCTACCAGTATTTCCCTACTGAATCTTCACTTCTGCTGCAGAAGTCTTGTTATCGGGTCCGCTCTGTTCTTCTGCCATGATAAGCAAACGTCGATGCGCGTACACAGGTAAGCGTGGTGTGAGAAAGCTCGATGGGTTATGGACACGATGCGGATGGGATGATGGTAGGCCGATCGAATATATAGAGGGGAAATGGCGCAGGTTATGAAGCTGTGTACGATCTCAGGGGACGACATCGAGTGTCATGAGAACAAGTTAGCAGTACTGATACGAGCACTATCCACGTACATCGAACCCAAACCAGAACCCTTTCCATCTTCAATATTCCGGTTAAGAGAACAAGGTACTTTGTCGAACTGGCAGGACAGTCCTGTCCATAGCAAGCCACAGCGGTATTCGAAACACAAAGCATCGAACAATGTGACATGACAGAAAGCTTCAACCGGTCCGTTCGCCTGTGATCTCTGTACGGAACAATCCCGAGATTGGGCTTGTAGCTCTTCCGTACGTTGAAGTCGTAAATCAGTTCATTTTTTCTTGCTTTTTCGTCGAAACAGACCTCAAAGCGTAGTAAGAAGCAATGACGGGCGGATTGGGGCATGATCGGTGAGAGTTTGATGTGAAAGAAGATCTCGGGGGACTCGCACACATGGCAGGCGGCAACAATCCTCGTTGACATCGGGAGGCTGCATCACTAGGTCACAATCTTAAATATTGGCAAAGTAGTCCCCGTGGGGGAGGCAGAGCCGACCCTGCAGCATGGACGGGATGGGCGAGAGTTCCGGATTACCTGCATGAAATGAACGTCTTGAGCGCAAATAATGGTGCCCTCCTAGTCGCTTGTCACAGGCAGGTGCGCGGCGTGCAACTGAAGGACCTTCCCGACGCCCCGTGTTGGAGCCCAGGTCGAAGCAAAGAAGGTGATAGCCCCACAGAGCGCTCATGACTTTTGCCGACCCGCCCCCTGTAAGGTTGTATTGACAGGAAGAGCCGTCATCTAAACAAGTCGGGTCTTCGTGCTGCAAGGGAAAGCCGGGAAACCATATTGATCGAAATATGCAGCCAAGACCCGCCCAACGGTCCACCAAACATACTTTAGAAATTGATAGAATGATAAAGACTCAGGAGTATCTTGACGCATTCGTGCACTGAAGTTGGGTCATCCTTACGTTGAGTTCGTATTGGATAGACGTGCGAGCTTGTCATGTTGCTTGAGGTAGGGCTTGCTCGGTGCTCAGTGCTTAGATTAGAAAACTTGTTTTGCACCACCATATCCTAGATACATTGACTGGGTTGCATATAGATCGACCTTCGTGTAATCTCCTCTTGTTCCCAGTCCCAGCGACGGTCTCCTGGCTGCGGAAAATTTATACAATTTCCATCTAGAATGAACGGACTTCATAGCAGGACAATGCCCATGAAGGTACCGTGATGCTAACAATCTGCAAGCTCACAACTGCTGCCATTTTGGATGTGATGTGAACGGAGTGCAGACTGTCATCTAGTGATTGAATGTTCTGTGCTAACTTCAAGGCGGGACCAGAACGAACCCTTTCGACAGAAATCTTGCATTCTGGAAAGAAAAAACCAATGAACGAGCCAGGATACAGATCATTGAAGACTTTTTTACAACACTGTATGCTTGAAGCAGCCTACCCAATCGACGTAGCCTTGTAGCCCAGTATACGAAGCGGCTGGGGCGGGGCTGGTATTGGTGAATCTCTTTACCTAGCACGAATATTCCAACAAAACAAAACTTGAATAACGGTAAAGTAACAAGGTAAGAAGTCATGCTTAAAGACGAGAACGATAAAAGTTCTAACACCTGTCTACCCGAATCCGCCGGGGAGACAGATGCGTAGTACAAGGGCGAACCTTGTTTGCCCTCAGTTGACCTCCTTTGGGAGTGTATTGTCACACTTACTCTGGTTGCTAGTCTGTTTTCAAGCTCACTCTTCAGATCCTTGCTGCCATAAATCGACTATGCTGATTCTTGGAACATAGATGCGCACTCGGATAGATAAATGACATCGCAAAGTGGCTCATCACCAAGCTGGCCCAGCAAGGGAGCGACGACGTCAGCTCGCCTCGCTACTTGGACCATCTCCATGACTACAATGATGAATGTTGTTGAGTACGCATGCGACTTCGTTTTGCGACTTCATTCGACAACATTGGCAATTCAAAGCCTCGTTAAGACCTTGACTCGTCGCGCTGTGGAATTCCAATACTATTGCCCAACACGCGCATGACGAACTTTCAAGGGCGGGGACAGCGACCAAAGCCTGCGATTACAAATCTTGTCAAACGATCGGATACCCAACTACTCATTGAATCTTGGAGTGACAGGACACGCAACCGTCCTGCCGATCAACTTATCCAAGGCAAAGCATCTTCCATTTGGAAGTAACATGTGTTGATGTAGCAATGGATGCCCATGTAATAAGAAAAATCAAAAAGCCTCAACAGCAACCCTGCCTGACAACATTTCTTCAGGGACGCTCTCAACAACATCCTGAAACTCGACCCACCCACTCATCTTCTGTAGCAGATGCTCGCCATACACTACCTCGTCTCCATCAACACTCTCCACCACACAGTCCAAACCCGGCTCGAAGAAGAAGGGGACAGAGTACCGCCCTTTCATATCGCTACCTTCTTTCTTCGAGGAACGAACTCGGTGGTACGTCGCAATCCACTTTCCGCCACTCACTTTTGCCATTAAGTCACCGATGTTGACGACCATACTTCCCGGTACATATGGCGCCGGGATCCACTCTCCTTCGCCATTCCTCACCTCCAGTCCGCCCGTCTTGTCTTGGTGCAGTAGCGTGAGAATTCCGGAATCAGTATGCGGGGTACAGATCAATTCTTGTTGCCTCGATGAGGGGACTGGAGGGTAATGAAGGAGTCTGAGCGTGCTCAAGGAATCTTTCAGATAGTTGTTGAAGAAAGATGATGATTTGCCAAGAGCGACAGCGAGAAGAGAGAGAAGCTTCGACGACAAAGTCTGGAGCTCGTTATGTAATGTCTCGCATCGGACTCTGAATTCTGTGTTGGAGGCAGGGAATACATTGGGCTCTGTGAGATTGAATTTTGAGCTTACGAGCGCTGATGTGCTCCGTCCGCTCGAGGGAGTGCCAAGCTCAAATCCTTCTTTGAGGTTGTCATCTCCTTCTTGGGGTGGGAAGTACCTGGGATTGATCAGTCTTGAATCTAGATCATGGGGGATCCACGTACCCTCTGTATGTATTCTTGTTTGTTGGGACGAAGGTCTTCTTGGCAAGCTTCATTTTCTCGTCCATCGTCAATCCGTTATAACCGAAAAACTCATCACAAACTCCGAAAACATCATCATGGGTGTATGTGAGCGGTAGATCTGTAAGATATGCAAACCCAGTCGTTGAAAATACTTCATTCAAATGTGAAGCTAATTTTGACAAGTCTTCTGGCCTTGGCGATGGGGAGGACAGAGCAGCAAGAGAGACAATGGGAAGGGACGAAAATGAAGTAGACATCTTGAAGATTTAGGAAATCCAGTGGGGAGTGGCTGACAATAGTGTCCATCACCTAGCTATATATACCCACTGGTCTGGAACACCTCTCTTCGTGAGGCAAACTCCACCATTACTATACCTGCATCTAAAGCACGACTGCGGATTCCAACGATATTTGAATGGCCTGAAATCCAATGATCTTCTCATATGGATTTTATTCGAGGTATGGGAATTGCGATCCTGTTACGTGTAAGCGTCTTTTGGGTTGACATGTCGTAGACGTCGTCCAGTTAAAATGCAGCCCACCCAGTCTTGGTCGTGTGCTCAGTTGCCAGATTTACTGGGGCCACCATGATCGAAAAGGATAAAGTATCCCCGCCTGTCGATGACTGGCTGCCACCATAAACTTGAGCCCCAGTTGGTGTTCGGGGATGACGAGAGGTGGAGAAGAAGATCAAACGGATCGAAATTTAGTTTCGACTCCTTCCTTAGTCAGCGGTCCTTGCCCGAAGCTGATTTCACATGACTCAAGCTCGTCATTCACTACAACCGAGAGATGATCACGATATAGGAAGAGTATTATATAATAGTAAGCACGTTTCGATTTGAAAAGGCTTCAGATTCTAGGTAAACATTTCCCTTCAGGTCACATGACCGTTACGTGCACTGGTATATCATGGTGCTTGGTGCTGACCTCCAGTGTCACGATGAGAAGCCGGGAGAATGATAGCATTGCAGACTGTACGCGCCATATGACCTCTTAAAGTACCAAAAAATATCTATTTTGCTTTAGAAACGCAAGTAAACAACGAACCACGAATTAAGCGAGCGCAAAAAAGGGGGATAATAAATGCTGGCAGTGGCCTGGTTTACCTAAGTGCTCGCAGATTCTGCTCCCTTTCCCGAGAGAACTTTTGAGATATCTCTGTAATATTCAATTCAATATTATAGGTCTGATACACACAAGCTTGAAGTTGAGCAGCTTCCCCAGACATATCTTCAGGACAGTCACATTCAATCCCGTCTCCTGCTGCACGACTATCCTCAACGACAACGTTGATGCGAAGTTCTTTCATCAAGTAACGTCTTATATTTGACACCTTCACACTTATTATGGTTGGACTAATGACGGCACCAGCATCAAATGCTCTCTTTACCCAGGTGGAGTTCTGCTGAGATCTTAGTGCCTTCATCTCCCTGGTCGGAATTGGAAACGCCACCGACGAGAGCAATATGTTCAGGTAAGCTGGTGCTCCATTCCGCTTCCAGAGAACCACATTCATGTTGTCGGGGAAGTTGATCGGATGTTTCTGCCAGAGGAATTTTAGTGCCGAATGCTTAACTCCTGCCGCCACTGTCAGCAGAGCGAACGGCGGAACGTGATGGGGAAGGTGTGAAACATTGGAAACTTACTCAGTGGGCTTCGAGGATAATCTTTTTCTTCTTGGGATTCCCGTGAGCCATGATGAGAGACACACGATTCGCAGCCATCACAATGTCGTTTCGATTGTATTTGGCACCAAGCACACATGATTTTGGAAAGTGCAATGGTCTTGGGCTCGGAGGTAGATCTTCGATTTCTTTCTTTCGGGATGGTATATGTAATGGTTTTTTTTAAGAACCAAGACCTCTGATATTTGCAACGCCTTGGAAGAAAAGGAGGGTAGACTCTTTGTCGAAAGTGTTTAACTTTCAGAATAGATAGGCTGAGTTGGAAGACAATCCACAGCGGGCGTGAGGCAGGGCGAGAAAAGTCTGGAGGGCATCCATTGGATCTCGCATGCAGAGTGTAATCTAGAGGGCATCGGCATGGTCCTCAGATGCAATATGACAGCGTAGACTGTCCCTGATGTTACACTGAGGCGCCCATCCTTCATCCGAGGCGTGGATGCTTGCAGTCATTTTGATCAAAGATGCGGCCATGTATATTTGACCGGATGAAAAGGCCGAAGGTCAGGAATAGAGAAATACACAGGTTTCAATGTGCGTTTCCACCGAAGAGGGATAGTGCGGGTGTCCACAAGTGAATCGCCTCGACCACTTTTCCACTTGGGCACTTGAAGGCCAGAGCTGCATGCATTCCCTCGATGCTCTGATCCTACCAACGGATCATTCATCACACCATAGCTCCCCAGCGGGTGCAGGTCTGTCCAGAATGAGCATCCAGCTGCCTTGTACCACCCCATCAGGTCCCGGTCTTATGTTCTAGAGCTACAGGGACAGTCGCAATCTCACCAACATGCTCGCTCGGAATAGCATGCCGTCCAGTCATGTAGCCTGTTTTTGGCACGGCCGTGCCAAGCAGAGTTTGGGGTCTTACCCATATAGGAAAAGTAGGTACATGCAGGTTATCGGACGCTGCGAAAATTCGCGGAGAGGCATTCTATGCGGTGTTGCCGAGACTCTGTGACATTGCATCTCACGCTGTTCACGCCTGCATATTGTAAGCAAGAAGGCCCGAAACGACAGGCATCTGCGCCCCTCCACGCCACACAAGAAGCGCAAATCAGACCAGAAAACCCATCACAACGCATATAAGTGCTACACCGCTGCCGCCTTTGCCGCACCCTTTGTATTCAAGCGCGCGTCAACTCCCTTGCTCTTCGTGCGTTCACACTTGAATCGGGCGTACTTTAACCTTCACTGTGAAGTGAGACGCGGGCGCGGATGGGATCGGGCATCCAATGGAAATGTCAAGCAGGGTTATTGCGTGAGACTCGGAACTTGTTTTCGGTAATTTGTAGTTGCTGGGGCATTGATCAATTTTTGAGACGTTCACCTCTAGGTAGGATGCATGCATGTACGGACTTGCGAATTAGTGAGAGGCTTCTCAGAGTCACATAAGCCGCGTGCCACATACGCTTGACGGTCGCTTCCTCCTGCCCCTCAATTGACTTGAATACAGGGACTCCCTTACAGCTCGGCTAGATTTGAAAATGTGACAGCCTCCTCGTCATTGTTGAACCTGTGACCTTGAACCAAGCAGATCTATCAAAACAAAGAACTAGGGTACATCGCCTAGATGAACCTCGTTGGTACCACCGAGTAGGATCTGTAGATCGAAACAAATGATAGAAACTGACGTTTGAAGGCCGTGCCAGAGCTTCACAGCCGTAAAGAATGTTTACTTCTTTGCCAAATCTTGGATGGAGACATGCATTAGTGAGAATCATATGATTTTTAGGTGTGTTACACACCACTTTCACAATTTTTCCAGTCTATCGACCTCCCAATTGGACTTCTCAAGTCTTTCGGCAAGAGATATCTTGCTGTGACAGGTCTCATACACCCATAGTTCAAGCTGGTAGCGCGACTTTTGGTGGCTGGAAACCTTGATTGTACGTTCATGGACCGTGGCCAGACGGGTTATCAGGAGTCCAGACTTCTCAGGCCCACTGATAACGGTCTTTTGATGACCGTCCAGAGGAAGGGAGTTTGACCCAGAGTTATGCTGATTTGGACAAATCGAGGAATACTCTGTGACGTTTAAGCCCATGAATCCATGCTGACCACTCGCACGCTGATCATTAATATGGAGCGTACGTTGGCAGGATTTTGGGACCAAAGCTCTGATTTGTGACGGCTCAGAAGATATTGAACTGCCATCGTCATTCAGCGGATGCGTGTTTTCGCTGAGATAAGCATTGGCTATAGACCCAGAGCTATCGATGATACCCGCGCTTCGTGGAAACTTCTCATCCCTATGTGTAGCAGACTCGGCTGAGTTAATGACGTTCAAGCTTAGACTTGGGAGTCAGCAATGTCTTGGTAAAATTGCAATGATAGCAGGAGAACTGACAGCTTCTGAGAATTCTCTCCTTTGTTTGCCATTATGACCTATCGGATAGCCGCCTCGCAATGGGCTGTTTCGTATATAGGAAATGTACTTCAAGGATAGAACATCGACAGAACGAGCAGGAAGTTATAAGCTGGCGAGTTTAAATGTCCAGATTGAAGTGGTCGGCCTTTGAAAAGGGGGGCTCCCATAACGTATAAATACATGCCGCCTTTCGCCTGGGAACAATGTCCCGCGTGCGCTTCCAAATCTCGATAAGATATGTACGTATCCCAACTGAGCCAGTACAATATGATCGCAGCCATTGCAAACCACAATACACGTCCAATCTCAGCTGTCATGGACCAAGTTCTCGGGCTCCTGCTTGTATCCTGCATGAAGGCGTCGTTCGCTTAGGGGAGGCAAGTCCTCCACATGGTTCGCATTTCCCAGGCGCACCACTTTAAGCAATGAATTGTGCTCCCCCTCAGAAATTGAATCCAGGTGTATCCGTGGAGACCCGCGTGAGAACAATCCCGAGCATCAGGGCCATCTCAGCTTCCACGCACAACAGCACGGAAATGGTTCGCATTTTGGCGACCTGTCTGCCTCGGGGAAATTTCCAGGTCCTTGCCATTCCCCTCGCCCTTCACAGCAGAAGTTGGTGAGACGAACAGCCCGACCTCTATCTTTGCTCACATGGCCTCAGGTGATCACATTGACCAAAGTATATTCAGCAGCTTGCTGTCGGGACTGAAAATAGGCTCGTACTCTAAATTCATGGAGCAGACCAGCTTTCTGGCTGCGTAGACCAACTGGCCTCACAAGTCGCGATGAGCCGGAAGAGCTCACTTGAATTCTTGCCGGTTCAGCAAAAACGCCAACTTGAAAATAAAGACTTTCCCGCCAGTAGGTCAGCTACTTTGACAGCCGACAAAGGGAAACAACCCCCCATCGATCGCGAGTGAATTTGTTTTGGAAGTACAGAGGGTCGCCGCCCCAGTTCCTGCACAAGGCAGCTGCGGGCTGCCACAGTGAGCGCCCACACAGCCCTGTGCATGGGGTGGAACGTTGCCTTGCAGCCGAATCCCAACGCTTTGGACGGTGGCATCATCCAGGCGACTGACTACTATATCGCATCACCTCTGCCGGATGGCGTAATTTTGCAAGTCATCTGGCATATTTCCGAGATTCCACGGCAAGATTGAAAGCCATCCGTTCATACGCGGCTAAGTCTGCCCTGAAATGCCCCTGAAGCTGCTCGACTGAATACGTATCATCTGGACCGGAACTGTACAGGCAAGTAGACAGTTCAATATCAGAGGAGCTACGATCTCATGGGCAAAGAGGCTTTCAGGATGCTCTTGACAGGAGGACTGATGCAGTACTGCTGGTCCGATTCATTGAGCGGACGTGAAGCTTGAATATTTCCCGAAGGCTCGGAGAAAATTGTAGCGTCAAGGATCGCTAAAAGTGAACACTAACTTTTCTCGTTTAAGCCTATCCTCCGCCAGCTCGGCTCAGAGCAACCTCGACTCGACCTCAATTTTCTAAGCAGTCCCTACAGTCTTTCACATTCGAAGATGAATGTCTATGGGCATCCCCAAGGCTTTTCAATTCCTGTGTTGTCATATGTCTAGTGCCTAGCTGGACCTTCTCAACCATGAGCCGCGGGTTCTAACCTAGTCATGCTTAGTCATGATAAGGACCATCCTTGTGGTTCTCGCTCTTCTTTGCACCGAGGATAGCTTCTTTTGTTTGTCTATCAATTAGCCCAACTCGTATATATAACTATGATCTGCTAATACTCGCATACATTACCTGAGACATGTGTCGAGGTACACACCCGAAGTGGCTCATGGTATCTGCCTCTATTGCAGCAGCGGCATTAGCTTCGGGCCTGGCATTCTGGTCATTGGACAAGAAACATGACCATCAGCCAATTGTCGATTTGGGATACTCGCAGTATCGAGGCGCAGTGCTGGAAAATGGAGTAGACCAGTACCTGGGTATCAGCTATGCCGCTCCTCCGATAGGAGATTTGAGATACAGGAAACCAGCAAAACCAATGAAAAGACCAAAAGTACAGGACGCAACCGCAGTCAGTTCTCGAGGCATATTTCGTGATTATTACTAATAAACCAAGTTTCGACCTATTTGTCTCGGGAGTGGTGCTGAATATCCATCGTCCTCTCATAGCGAGGATTGTTTGTTTATCAATGTTTGGGGACCAACGTCGGCTACACCTGAAACGAAATTACCCGTCTGGGTCTACATTCAAGGCGGAGGCTACCGAGGAAACTACAATGCTAACTACAACGGATCAACCGTTGTGGCAACTTCTGGTCATAAGATCGTATTTGTCAATTTCAATTACCGTGTCTCCTCGTGGGGGTTTCTTGCAAGCGAGAAGGTTAGGGCCGATGGAGATCTCAACGTTGGACTTCTTGACCAGAGATTGGCGTTGGAATGGGTGCAGGAGCATATCCACCAAGTATGTCCATCCCACTTCTTACGATAATGGCTGACAGTATGTCAAGTTTGGTGGTGATCCGAAGAAAGTTGTCATCCACGGCGTTTCAGCTGGAGCTGGCTCCCTGGCATTGCATCTAGCAGCATAGTAAGTTCTCGGAAGTCATGGTAATAAACATAACTGATGCTGGAAAAGTGGTGGACGTGATGATGGTTTGATGCGAGGTGCAATACTTGAGTCCCCATTCTTCCCAACGCAGCCCAAAGTAGCAGACCTCGAGTGGCAGTTTGGCAGATTCGTCAATGCAGCAGGCTGCGCCGGTTCTCTAGATGAGCTGAAGTGTTTGAGATCGAAAGACACAGCAACACTTCAAGCTGCAGACGTAGCGAGCCCATATCCAGGCCGTACTATTGCGCCTCAGTTTTATTGGACTCCCACGACTGATGGTGATCTCATCCAAGACTACCCATCCACGATGTTCGAAGATGGAAGATTTGTTAATGTCCCTCTCATGATTGGTGGTATGTACTTTGCCCAGCATCGAAGCCATGAAACGAGACATTGACATTGCAAAGATGACACAAATGAGGGTACGGGGTTCGCAGCAGATGCTGCAACCCCAGAACAAGTCGGCAGTTTTTTCCAGGACAACTTTCCTCGCCTAACTTTTGCTGACACTGGAGCACTCAACCGTCAATACCCTCTCATGGATGCTCTTCCTCAACATCAAGCATACTTCCCTTCAGCAGCAGCAGCGTACGGAGATACAGTATTCTCATGCCCTGGCTACCACTTATCACTTGCGTTCTCAACCTCCAAGTCTCCTTCACCCGTCTGGAATTATCGCTACAACGTCCTACAAAATGACCTCGTCGCAGCCGGACTCGGAGTCCCACATACTTCCGAGACTCCTGCTATATTCGGAGTAGGGAATACGGGTAGTTCAGACGAGAACAGCAGCTATTTGACCTACAACAAGAACATCGTGCCCGTGGTGATGAGTTACTGGATAAGCTTTGTGAAGAGCCTAGATCCAAACTCGCATCGACACACCAGTGCATCGCAGTGGGACACTTTTGGTAAGGGTAAAGAGAGTAGGATATTGTTGAAGACGAACCGGACCCGAATGGATGACGTACCTGAGGAGCAGGTGAAGAGGTGCGAGTTCTGGAAAAGACTGGCGAGCACGATGGAGCATTGAGGGTTGATGCATTTGATCGATGTCGACATATCTTTCGTTGGGCGTTAATCTATTTGATACAGAAGACGCAAGTAGAACAGGAAGAGAAAACGGAGGAAAGATAAAAAGACTCCTGCTTTCAGAACATGACGACCTCTGATCTTTTAGAACCCAATCCTCAATCCAGCACTCTTTCCAATGTCTCTCACCCTACTGTATGAAGCTGGTGAAATCACAGCAAGCTAATATTATCAGCGGCATAGATGGCATAAAAGACGTAAGACCTCTATGGAGACAAGTCAGTACCTGCACAGCCAATGATCAGATAGAGGAGACTGATAGTTAAGCGCACCAAAAAGAACTGACAAGATTCATTCCTTCGTAACCCATCAATCGTTGGCTTGATATCTCACATCATGTCTTCATCACAGTTTTTCCTCGCGCGTACAGGTCCAGTTGGATTTCTCAAGCTTCTCCGCTACAGTCATCTTCTTGTTCGTTGAATTGTATGCCCCCTGCTCCAGCTGGTGCATATTCTTCTCGAATACATCCGAGAATTCGTCGATCCCATCCTCTTTGACAGCATGTTGGGACGCGGTCGATTTCCGACCATGCTCGTTGCCTGTGATGGCGTGGTCATCTGCCATAGTCCCTACTAAGGCAGTGATATTGCCAGTGACTCTTGGGTCCACCGTGGTGTCTACTTCGACTTCGGATAATACTTGCTTTGATTCGCAGTAGGAGTGGATCTAACATACAAAAATGTCAGTTGTGTTGGGAGGTGTATTCATGGGGCTGTCAACCTCTCCCGAGTCTTGTCTGCATGCTCCAACTCCTGTTTCGGCCCAGCACATTTCTGCATTTCAAGAGAATATGCTGCAGCTAACGACATGATAACGCAAGAAGGATATTCGAAGTAAACGAAAGAGCTGTAAAGACTGAGGAAGCGCTCTATAAAAGAATAGTCGCTGATCGAAGTTGAGAGTGACGGTGGAAGAGGAACAAACACTAAGGGGATAATAGATGTTCAGACAAAATCGACAAGCTATTGGCGGATTGAAGATGGAAGAATTAAGTAAAAGAGCGTTGCAGATATATAGCTTGATCAACGCGGGGCTCTATGTTATTGTAGCTGCATCTGTTGCGGCTCCAGCTTCAGCAATCCGAGAACCGGGCTTCTGGTCCCTCAACCATTTGGATGTCTATGGGCAAATCAACGCTTTTCTGGCCCCCAACACCCCAGCACATCCACAGAGCAGCAAGGACAAGCCCTTAAAACTTAGCGGGGACCAGAAGAGCCTCACCCCACAGATACGATCGAGCCGGTGATGGGTGGGCGACGGGTAATCAGCCCCTGCCACTTGCTGCCGCTGGCCTCTGCCTGTTCCTGCATTAGCCACCTATCGCGTGAACAACCGTGCTCAACCGTGCTGGAGAATATTCAAGAAAATCTGGTGTTTGGAAAGCCATTGCTGTGGACATCTTACTGCTCCCAAAGTCTTCATTTTGGTGTTCTCATACACCCAAGCTTGATCCAACAACAGGAACGAGGGTCACGAAGCCGTGTGCTTGGGGTTGCGCATTGTTAAGGAATTGCCATGAGTACGAGAGTTAAGGTGAGGCCCTTGCTGCGGACGTACACACGTAGACCCATCTATCGGAACGTTACCACAAATGGACTGCATGACTCTTGAAATCTGACACGAACTATCGGTTGAAGATCAGAGCCAAAGCATGTGAAAAGCCGTGGAATAAGGGAAAATCTCAAGTTAGATACTACGATGGTTAGCTGTGAGATTCAGAGTCAAGTAGAAGCTAAATAGACAGTAATTTGTCTTTGCTGTCAATAAAGTAGCGTCAACCATAGAAGATCAATAACAACTCTTCGTAAACACCCGGAAGATTCATGGTAGATGCCCCTCCCCTTCTTTACGTTCTGCTTCTTTCACATGCCGTCGATTGATGTCACGGGTGCGGGGTCGCATAGATCGCTGCCAGGTTGAGCGCCACTTAGCCATCTGATGAACACTGCCAGGTCAAGGATATTCTTGACGGGAGTCTCAGCCCGAGGCTTCTCCGATTCTGCCATGCGAGAGAGAGACCTGGACATAGCTAAACTCCTTCTATTCAGCCATCTGCTGCTCGAACTCTTCAATTTCCCACAAGAACATAAGACGACCAAGACAAGTTTCCCTCACTCCCAACCCATCGCCTAGAGTGGGAAAAGGGGTAGGGTCTCCCCAGAGTCTTAGTTCGACCAAGGACAACGAGCTTTTGGCACCAGCACAATCAAAAGCGTTGAGTTTGTCTTGTGCAACCAGTCAGTCCATGACCACTATGGTCAGATGTGACTGGCCCACCTTTGCTTGCTGCGCCAGTACATGTAATGGTTGATGACATGTATGAGCATGTTTTATATAGATCATGAGAATGAAGAGATGCTGGTATCTATCAGACGCGGTAACGAGCAAGTAACGGCACATCTGATTGTATCCACGTCATCACATCTCGCCCACCTCTGGTGTGATCCGGATAAGACACTCGGCAAACAGCCATCATGACTCTCTCGATGTGAACGAGGCCTGTCATTGGCTCGCTTAGGAATATCGATAAGTAAATATGTACGAGAGGGGGTTTTCAGTGGTTCTCGCCCACCCCCCTGATTCTGCCGGTTTACTATGGCTATTTACAGTAAGGATCTACCATCCAGAAGGCCCTCCTTTCCTCAATCTGACCTTTTCTAGCCTTTGAGGCATTGTATCAACGAACCTATTGATAGTCTCAATAGATATCTCATTATCCCAAATATCTATTATTGTTTTCTTCAAGTCCTCAAAAGTCCAATTGCCTTGAGGATTTCTGTTTCTTAGTCGTTGTTTTAAAATCCTCCAAATATTTTCAATCGGATTGAGGTTTGGCGAACAGGGAGGCCAATCGATCGAGTATATATGACACTCAAGCCTCACGGCGTTACAAATTCCATGATTCTGTCGAGTATCTGTCTTTCCGTGAACTTTACTATTATCCTCCACGCAAAAGAAGTCACCTGGTTGCTCGAATATCTCTTTGAGAGGGCCTCTAAGGATTTGATCTGCGTACTTCTTTTGAGTAAAGCCTTTTCCTTCTTCCTCGTATGAACAGAAGTAAATCTTCGATTTATATCCATAGCTAATTTCTGCTCAAGCCATAATTGACTTATGTCCTGAGTGAAACGTGAATTGAATACAATCCAGTCTCTTTCTTTCCCCTCGCCGACGAAGCAATTTCCGTCTCCGTAATAGATATATACGAGTTATTGTCTCGTCTGTAAACCTTCCTCGTCGCCAGTATTCGTGTGTTCGATCCCAATTAGCAATTGCAAAGCTCTAGCGTTTTAACTTATTTGCTTTTGATAAGAAAAGTTTACAATCAGGAACATGGTAATGATAACCGTGTCGTTCAAGAGCTCGTAAAAGAGTAATATCTGCACAATCGAGGTGGAAGTGTTCACGGATTTGCTTAAGAGTAAGAACTTGACGATCATAATAGCCTGTAAACTACTGAATTATCTCTTGGACTTGTTTATCAGAGATTATCGGAGGAGCGCCAGGGGCTTTTGCTTGTCGATTAGGTCTACCGATAAAGTATCGTGCTGAAGAGCGAGGTTTATTAACCTCACGAACCCTATTGAAGGCGTCAAGAACCTCTTCTTCTGTGATTTCTGCAGCTTCGTCGACCGTAATCGGTCGTGTGTTGGGTGGTCCAAGCTCAGATTCGCGAGCAGCATCGTATGGTACGATCTCCTCGCTATCTTCATCAACCCAGCCCACTGGTAACTCGTGGCCATTCATGAACCAGAGTATCAAGTATACATGAAAAGTGGTATATCGATGTGCAACTCTATGCGCGAAAGCAACGATCTGCTCTCCAAAGACTGCATGCACGGTCAACAGCTAGGTTGTTGTATTTACCGATGCACTTCTTGGGACCAGCGATGCGCGACACTATGGACTGCGCGGCTTTTTTTGCCTTTTTGGCCAGCTTCTTCTGTTTTCGGCTGGTTACCTTCGCCTTCTTCATGGGTCTTGGTAACATAACAAGCTCCTCAAATAAGGCTTCATCGTATCCCACACATTCGAAATATTCAGAAAAAAGACTCATGGAGGATTTGCCACTGTCGTCTGTCTAGAATAGGTCAGCATGAACACGCTGATCACAGAGACTATCGTACCGTTTCGAAGGCTTCATGTACTTCTTTGGTAGTGATCTTTGGTGCCTCTTCGTACGTGATCCTTCGAGAAACCAGTTGACCAGACCCTAGGTCACCCGATTCGTATGTGACCAGAGTATCAGAGTCGGGCTGTAGCCAGCCAACTTTGACCCTCGGCCAATGACTGGTCAAAGCACCAACTGTCTGTTTGGACTTATTGGTCATTTCCCCGAGCTGCTCGGACAAGTGTCTCTTTACCTGACTTGGGACATTGATCATCTCATTACATCCAATCAACTCCGGTCTTTGCGGGTTGCGATACGTACCAAGGTACCTGTAGCCTTTCTGACGAGATCCAACGAAGATATCAAACAGCAAAGGGTCGCTAACCTGAGGTGCGTCGCAGTGTATCCTGGCCCCGTGCTTTCCATGTTCTCTAGGTAAGAGAGGGCCTTCTTCTAACCTCAATATTCTGTACGGGCGAGGATGAACAGCATTGGGCCTTACCCGCCCAGCCCCAGCCCCAGCCCCAGGACGGCTAGCAAAGAATCTTCTAAGGAAGGTCTTCGAAAATGGTTTGTTTATATTTCGCTGAGGTAGAACCAAATCCTCCATTGGAGGAAGTCTTTCGACCACAACTGGCATTTGCATTCCGTCGTAAGTTGTAATTGTGGTCTGGTGACTTCAGGAGAAGACTGTTCAACAGACATCTGGACTCTGGTAGCAGAACGCACTGGTTCCTCGTCTGCTAGCATATTCCTCACTGGCGAGGGCGAACTGTGGGAAAGTCAGTGAATCGATCTATCAACACATTCGGAGAGCATGAAGCCATACGCATTATAAATGTTCGCATCGTCAGGCTCGGTTTTCGCGGACAACGACGCTGGTGCATGCTGTTCCGCGGAATCTCTCAGATGGCCAAATGCAGGTTGAGATTCCTGGCTAGTCTCCAGGATGTGAGGTCGATGCGGAGATCTGACATCGATGCAGTGTGATGGTATACTTCTCTCGACTTCGAGTATACCGACCTCTCTTTCACAGTCTGGACGTCTGGTTCATCCTCATCAATGACAATGACCTGCGGTCTCGGCATCGCTTTGCGAAGCTCATTGAGCTGCTCTCTTTGGGCATCAAGCTCATCTTGGAACCTGTTCCGCTCAGACGCTTGCTTCTGAAGTAATTCCGTCAACTGTGCTTGCACTTCCTCCAGACCAGCTGGTTTCTCCTTTCGAGGGCGTCCTCTACCTCGCTTCGCTTGGACAGGAGGTATATCGGGCCTGTCAGGGCAATAGGTCGGATCAAGAACTTCATCGTCAGTCAATCTTGCTCTTTTGTTCTTGTGCAGAGACTGGTCAATTTCAATTATGCCTTTGGGTTGGCTCGTACTTTCTAAGAAACTGGTGAACTCGTCAGTTCTTGAAAGTAAATGCGGGGTCCATCTTACTTTGCAGCTTGAGCTGCTGGAACATTGAAGACCTGGTCGATTACCAATCCTTCGCCATGATTATTCTTGACTGGACTTTGCATTGTGGATAATCACCTTCGTGGAGTGACATGCGTGAAGTGGCTAGTTCCTGGATGGTGAAAATTCCCGATCCAGAACAGTTCCTACGAGCATCTTATAGATTATATCACGATCGAACATCGGTTGCTAAATACAAAAGCTATTGGGAGAGGGTGATTTTCCATAATTTTGTTGTAAGCGATGCAGTAAACGGAAATGAAAATATTTTGAGAACTGGACCTCGTCATTTTGGCACGGGCCAGTTCGCGATGGCGCGTCAAACCAAAGCTCCGTGAACACCTTACAGCATCTAAACCTCTCACATCATGTTTGCACCCACCACAATCTCCTATCACCGATGATACTTAGCTGTATGCAATGCCCATCTGCATAGAATGTCGATTCCCGGTCAAGACCTTGTACACCGAGTACTCCGGCGCAGATGACAAGTCCAGCGGCCATGGAGTGCGCCTTACTGTATGCAAGAACTGCGGAAGGTTTTGTGATAAATATGTAGAACATGACAACGTGGTACTTTTTATAGATCTAGTGTTGATTAAGCCGCAAGTATGGTCATGTTCATTGAAAGTGGGACTATTTCTAACTGCTGCAGGTTTATCGGCATCTATTGCACAATACTCTAATGCGCGAACACGACCAATTCGATGTACGTACGATAGATTCCTCTCACAGTAATACAACCAGCTGATAGCATATACAGCCCTCTATAATACGACTTGGGATCCTCCTCCTACTCTTCGACGTCTACCTAACCTGGGCACGAATCGAGAAGCAAACCTCCTCTACCCCTTCAACAACCGACAATAATTTCCTCCGTCTCGCCCAACAGCCCATAGTCTTCCAATACATCTTCTTCCTCATACTATGCGCGCTCTCTACATTAGCATTCCACATGTCGATCCGCTTCCTCACTTCGTCGCCGCTCTCGCCTCTGGTACTATTCGGGCTCATCCCGCGATACTCTCGGCCGAACTCAGTTAGCACAGCTCTGCTTGTCTCCTCTTCTACGAAGCTCTTTCCTATATTGATGGTTATCTGGGAGTATGATGTGCCTGCGGCTGCGAGATCACTGGGTTGGGCTGTTGTTGCGAATAATGTAGAAGCGTTGAAGATCTTGCTGGATTGTGGTTATGGGACTACGGCTATATTGGCTACGGTGGGGGCAATCAGTAGATGGATGGTTGGAAGGGGCATTCTCTGGGTAGTAGGACTGGATGGGGTTGATACGGTGGGTGATTCGGGAGTTGCGGCCGATGGCAAGGCACTGTGGGCTCTGATTGAGCTCGGGAGAGAATGGGGTGGTAGGTTGGGGCTTGGATAGTGTCGACATCCATTGATGTTTGTGCTCGATCTTCGCAGACTTGCAATTGTTTTTATGGTGCGAGAAGTATGTGATAAGATGCCCAATTCTCCACGACTTCGAGACCGTAGCGCAGGGCATCCAGGGCAATATCTATTTCACTTATTATCTCTCGTTCAGCATGTCAAAGGTATCCCATTCCGTATCGATATACACGACTTGTTAAAAGCCCAAGCTATGATCCCGTATCCTCAACGCCGAATTGTACATCCATACACTTCTCTTCTAACGCTCAACCGGTAGTCCATCATCTTCCCGCATCAACCCTTCACAGTATGATTTCTCAGGCCCGACGCTCGCGGTTCGATGAGTGGGTGCCATTGTGCCAGAAACGTAATTGCTAGAAGCCCATATCATTAGTGACTTGCTTGCCGATGGAGCGTTCAGGGAAAGATGATGAACCATACCCCACATAATGTAACAGCTTGCGAACGAGAGAATCAGAGAACTTCGCCAGATTCTGCAAATCTGTTAGCCACAATTCCATTTGCTTCCGACTCATGATACGGATTCAATAGCCAGTCTATCCGAGCAGGAGTTCGTACGTTTGTGTCTCGCCCTTAGGTGCAAGGAACCATCCTGCGACGCAGGCAAGCGCAACTACCACGAAGCCGATGATGATGCTCCAGCTAGATAGACAATGAGCGTTAGCCAGCGCATTTTGGAGGAGAGTTTCTGCATCCAGTGGAATATTGGAGCTCAGCTTACCCGTTCGCCATGTTGTAGGATTTGTTGAGCTTGAAGTGATAGCTTGGAGATGCTGTCGTTGTCTCGCTTTCCAGTTCCAGGCATATCAAAGCTTAGCTTAGATTATGTAAGCAAGGCTCTCAAATGTCACTGCAGTTTCGACGTTCATTCCAATTCTTCTGGATAATTCATTTTCGTTCTAGTTCAATCATCTAATTTTCAAAAGGCAACCCAGCTTCCTGCCTAACGGCGCCATAGATAGCAGCAATGTCGCCAGACTCTCCTTTATGAGCCTTTACTTGCGCCAAGTGTGCATCCGCAACTTCAACATCCTTCAACCGAGTCCCAGCAGCCTTCGCAAGAGCCTGTGCATGCCTAGCATCTTTCCTAGCCAAATCAATGGCAAAAAGTGGCTCTTCTCTCTTGTGGTAATCCCCAGACAGCATTCTCGTAGAATATGCCGTGTATGGACCAGGGAACATAGTCTCGATGAACTGATGAAGGTTTTCGGTACCGAGCCCGGACTTCTCTGCCAGAACATGACCTTCTGATAAGGTCTCCACCATATTCAGGATAAACGTGTTACCGATTATCTTCAGTGTAGTGGCTTTGCCGACGGCTTGTCCACCGAAATCCACATTTGCTCTTCCAATAACTCCCTTGGTGTATGGCTTGACCTTCTCGACACTCTCCTTTGGACCGGCGAGTACACAGACCAATTGACCATTGTCTGCCATAGCTGGAGCTCCAAATACTGGGCAAGCAACAAATTCGCCGCCGGCTTCAGTGACTTTCTTCGCCAGACCTTCACTGGTCTCTGGATGCACCGTAGAGCAATCTACAAGAAGCTTTCCCTTGACGCCAGCTTTGACTGCGACATCAATTGTGCTGTTGATTGCCTCATCATCTCCGACACAAGTGAAAACAATGTCTGATTCTGAGACTAATTCTTCAATGGATGAGGCAACAGTGGATTTCCCAGATGGCAATGACTTGCTCAGGTCGGTTGCACGCTTTTCGGTGCGGTTGAAAATGATGAGGGGCTTGTCAAGTTGTCCTTTCTCAACGAGGTTCTTGCACATACCCTTTGACTTCAGTTAGTGCTGGCTACTGTTAAAAAATGAGGGGTCACTTACCCTGCCCATATTCCCCAAACCGATCCATGCTACTTGAGGTGCCATTTTTTTCAATTGATCAAGCAAATGTGGATTAAAAGGACTTGAGAGAATAGATTGTCTCGATGTTCTGGAATGATGTAAGTATATTCAAGCAGATATATTCACGTTCTAAGTAGATACTCCGGTAGTGAACGGCCCGAGGACGGATGTTCGTGACGCGCCACCAGTTCGGCTGTTGAATTTCTGATGTCAGAAGTAATGATCAGGACTAACCACGGTACTGACTTTCTTTGTCATATCTACTTTCAAGACAAAGACGTTGATGGATCTTGAATAAGTTCTTCAACTCATTGCTCCTGTAAGAAAGTAAACAAGTCTTGTCGTCCTCCAAGCCATCCGTCACATTGGCACATGCAAGTAAGTCCGATCACGATAAGAGTTAGCGCACTGTGACCAGCAAAAATCCCGACATCCAAACAATCTTCCCCACATCAACTTGGGAGTCACGCTGCGTTGCAAAAGAAATCTTCTTGTGCATAAAACCTTTCCAATGAATCTACCTGGGTAATATCGTTCCAATATGCACAATGATTTTGCAGGAAATAGCCTTGAAAAAGGGCAGACAAGTGGCTGGTCATAATGTGAGTCAAGAGTGTGGCAGGCGGTGTGTATAGCTCTAACACGACTTCAGATACAGTCTTGGGCAAAGCGCAGAAGGCGTACTGAATATATTTCTGACAATGGATTGAGGAATTATGGATCTCGAAGAGCGCCAGCCAGCCAATTGAGACAGGAGCTCGCGAAGGAGCATGTGAAGGACCTGTCAAATCAGCAGAAAGCTAAGAAGAAGGCAAGAGCTATCGACAAGGTATTCCTTCTCTGCGGACGTATAAGCAATGTTCCTGACCGAAACTTAGGACTTCTTCCTATCAGTACTGGGCTCATCTGCCACGAAACGAGAAGCCAGATCCTACATCCAACGTTTTACACCATCCGAAGAGTCATCTTCGAGCACTAAATCTTCTCCCGAGAAAGCACGACGATCCTGCGGTGTCAATTTGGGAGGGTTCTATGGGCCTGCGGCTGTTCAAGAAAGTCCACGGTTCATACAACAACCCGAGAGGCTCTCGAAGGTATCTGTGGGACCACAACTACATGTTGCTTTGGTGAAAATAAGAGCTCCACAGACTTTGGATGACGAGACACTCAACGGCATTGGACGGACTCTGGCACAACTTGCTCGACTTGGACTGATCAGTGTGGTAGTCATCCACTGCGATACTGGAGTACCTCCATCAGGAGAGGAGAAAAGAGATGCCGATTGGCGAAAGTTAGAAATTGAGCAGACGAACCGTCTTATTGCTGCTATAGATGCCAACGGGGAGACCGGTGCTAGGCTTGTTGACAATGTCATTGGTGTCTCAGAGGAACCTGTCAGGCCTGGATACAGACACACCAGTGCCCATGTCACCCTCCGCAAGCTACTCATGACTCCTTTGAGAAGGGGTGTAATCCCGGTTATTCCATCGATCGGATATACCGACATATCACAGACAGCTGTTCCTGTTCTAGCTACTGATATTGTTCTCGCTCTCACTAAGGAACTGGCCGGCCTCTCAACACAGCTTCTTCCGGACGAAGATTCCATCGTCGTTCAAGAACGCCTCCAAACTCTTCGAAAAGAAGTCTCGCTTGATCGGCTTATTGTCTTGGATCCTCTTGGAGGTGTCCCTTCTACAGACCGAGACAATGGCTACCATGTGTTCTTAAACATGGAGCAAGAGTATGAGCCAGCCAAACAGGACTTACTCAAAGGACTCCATCCTAATAGTTCTAGAGGGTCTCTACAGGCTCAAGCGAAAGAGGAACGAGCATCTGATTTGAGCCTCAGCAACCCGTTTTCCAAATTTGCTGAGACTGAATTCGGCGGCCCCAAGCCGCTAGCCCAGGAAGCAGAGCAGGAAACGACGGAGCAACCAAAACTTGACAATTGGTATCACCTTCAGAATCTACAACTCGTTCGCTCAGTTCTCTCCATGTTACCACCCAGCTCTTCGGCTCTCTTGACCACGCCAGAAGAGGCAGCCAATTCTGGAAAGGATGCACCTTTTCAGGCAGCAAGAGTTGGCACCAGACGTCAGCGGAATCCGCTCATTCACAACCTACTCACAGATAAGCCGGTATTCTCTTCATCACTACCAGTTGGCCGCCTCGGCCCTCAAGCCTCAATGGGCGAGGTCGTGTCTCCAGCGGAAAGCATCACTCCTACGACATTTGCAAAACATGGAATGTCGGTCACTCTATTCCCAAATCCAAAATTCGGTCGCTGGGAACCACCAACCCCTGGCACGCCTCAGCTGACGTTGACCGACTCGCAAATTGACCTTCCTCGTCTCGTCCATCTCATTGAGGATTCCTTTGGCCGTAAGCTTGACGTCAAGGAATATCTCAAGCGAGTCAATGGCCGCATCGCTGGTGTTATCATCGCTGGTGAATACGAAGGAGGAGCTCTCTTGACGTGGGAAACTCCGCCAGGTGTAAAGGATGATGGATCTCCAGAAAGCAGGGCGAGGATGGTACCGTATCTCGACAAATTTGCAGTGTTGAAACGAGCGCAAGGTAGCGGCGGCGTTGCGGATTTGATTTTCAAAGCGATGGTAAGGGATTGCTTCCCTGAGGGATGTGTCTGGCGGTCAAGGAGAAACAATCCCGTAAACAAGTGGTATTTCGAGAGGTCTCGGGGCACTTGGAAGCTCCCTGATACTGGATGGACGATGTTCTGGACTACGCCAGATTTGAGCTTGGATAAACAGCTGTTCCTGGACTATGAAGGCGTTTGCAGAGGAATTGAACCCTCTTGGGCCGATAATAAAACTGTCTTAGACTAGAAATGAATGTCTGTGTCTTATGGGCTCAAATGCTCTATGGCATTACCTAGGTACTCGTCAGCCTGAGATTTAAGATGCAGCAGAATTCCTCCGCCATTTCCTTGAGTGACAAGACCTCAAGAATCCAGGGGTTGCTGGGCCGTTTCTTGCTCAAATTCGCAACAATTCAATATCCAAGACATAATATGAGGTCCTACCAACTGTAGACTTTTCAGAAAACTCAAAGTACCAGACACTGCCGTATCTCCTTAGATAGATTTCATGGATCTGTTGTGACACAGCTCAATCTAAATTGTTACTTGTCGCTTCGAGCACGTGAAAGGCCATTGACGGATTACGACGCTAGCAGGCTGCTGCCCTTCAACTCGAAGCTCCACAAGACGGTAATCCCCAACAGCATAAACAAACAATTCTCCGCCACCTCTACTATCACAAACGCTTCTCCCCTCAAACTTCAAGATGGATAAAGTATCAGCATTCGGAAAGAATTTCACGTAAGCCATCTCGAACTTCCCCCGAACCCTGATCTAGGGAACTGGTTATCTCTCCTGCCTTGGAAGCAATACGAGTCTAACCATCATACCACAGGGCTTCATTCACACCGTTCGCCGCTCGCACACAGCAATATGTGAAGGAACAGCTAGGACAGGCTGAGGACAAGGTTAGAGATAGCTCTGCTCGAAGGCGCATGAGCGACTATTGATAAGAATTTCGCAGACCCAACTCCCTCCCGACTATATTGAGTTGGAGAAGAGAGTAGATGCTTTGAAGCAGGTTCATCAGAAGATGCTGCAGGTTACGTACGTACCATTCAATTTCAATATCTGCAGTATTTCCTTATCTAACAACATTGTGCTGCCAGTTCCCAGTATTCCAACGAAGCATACGACTACCCTGCCAACATCAAAGAGAGTTTCGGTGATTTGGGACGCACAGTCAGCGAGAAAGTACACCTCCTCTCATCCGCTACCACACCTGCCGAAGCACAAGCAGCACTTACTGCTCCTCCATCCGCAAAGCCGCAACCAAAGACCTTCAACCATGCTATCGCCCGTGCCAGTTTGGCAAGCAGCCAGCTGCTCCAACAACAACACTCTGGTACTGGAGAAGACCCTCTTGCTACCGCCCTTGAGAAGTACGCCTTGGCCAGTGAGCGTGTCGGTGAAGCCAGACTTGCCCAAGACTCCCAAATTCAGAGCCGATTCCTCGCAGGCTGGAGCACAACTCTCAACACCAACCTTATGTTCGCAACCCGGGCCAGAAAAGGAGTCGAGAACTCAAGATTGATGCTTGATGCTGCAAAGGCCAAGTCCAAGAACCCTGGCTGGCACCTACCTGGCGCAAATGCTAAGGCATCCGATGGAGCTGAGCACGAGGATCCTTCCGAGGAGGCTAGAGTTGAGATTGAGCAAGCTGAGGATGAGTTTGTTGGCCAGACTGAGGAAGCTGTTGGCGTCATGAAGAATGTGCGTAAATTTTACCCTTTTGCAACACCCAGATCTAATATGCACAGGTACTTGATACCCCAGAGCCACTCCGAAACCTTGCCGACCTTATTGCCGCCCAGCTCGAATTCCACAAGAAGGCATACGAGATTCTAAGCGAGCTTGCACCAGTTGTTGATGGTCTTCAAGTTGAGCAAGAAGTACGTCGTTCAGGAGATTTTACCGCATAAAATGGTTTGCTGATGATGCGATTCTGCAGGCCAGCTACCGAAAGAGTCGTGAAGCCTAGATCAAGCTCTGACTGAGCCGAGTAGGAGACACAAGATTCGTTCTCGTCGACTAGGAGTGGTGATTTGTTCTGATATTGGAGAGCTGGTTGGCTTGCGAGCTGAATCTCTTCGTTGCGCCTATTCCGAATGTTGTTTATGGGCGTCGTATTTCATGGTATTCGAGCAATCGATCAGATTATTCCCACATTCCGAATACAATTTGTTTTGATAGCTTTCCAAGGGCTAAACGTGACAGCTCCTCAGAAGCTCACTGTGAAAAGTGGAGAGCCCCCTAATTCAGGAGTGGCAGGTAAGGGTTCCCTAACCTCGACTGGCTCCACCGCGGGTTACACACCAGCTCACAGAATCGCCCACAAAATTTAGCCAGGACTCTCCGTGCGGTTGCAGTGTTCCACTGAAAATCCAGCCAAGCTAACAGGCCGATCTGGCATTTTAGTGGAAGCTTAACAGAAGCCTCTGCCACACTGCATGCAAGCCCCGCAAAAGCTTCTTGACAGCCACAAATCAGACGGCTTCTAAGTGGCATTCTGGAAAGACTAGAAGAACGGATCACATTCGGTCCTTCCTAGTCTGTGGGTTGCAGTAGAGCAATTGAAATAGACGTCCGAAGGGTCTTCCGATTTCTCTTTCCTGTTTACTATTCTCGATGGCGTGATTGATGGATATCCCACATCTTTGAGACATCGATCGTAATGTACTGAGCAGTTTTTACGACATTAGGTTTCATCGCTATCAATACTCAAGATGGCTTCGGCAGCTCCTGCTTTAGATCTCTCGTCCGCACCTGCAGAGGATCCTCCAAAGGGTTCTGGGGGTCCTACAGAATCTATCTCGGATCATCCCATAGCACCAGATCAATTCGACCCAGAATGGGAGACTGACAAGTATGAGATTTGGAGCTATTACGCTTATTACATTGGTAATAATGGCTTGACGCTCTTCAATTTTGCACCTACGGCGTTTCAAAATTTGCTCTACCAAGCTGCTGGAGATGGGACTTCTTTGCGATTTGCTGGCAGGTGAGTTGCCTATGTTCCAAAAAGTTCTGAGGACATACAACTAACAAAGATCAGAGAACGTACGATCAACAGTATCGTGCTCTTATCCAACGGCATCAGTTTTGCCATCCAGATCGTCGTGTTTCTGTTCTTGGGCAGTTTTGCTGGTATTTCGTGATGGGTGTCTGGTTCTTCGCTGGCTGTTAGCTGACACGGCCAGATTTCGGGACTTGGAGACCTAATATCTTAATTGGGCTTTCTCTGGTGGCTTGGGGGATTGGCTTTGGATGGCTGGGAGTCCATACTCCTGACAAGTGGCAGATAGCAGCTGGCATGTACATTGTTGGTCGTAAGTTCTTGAGCTGTACGTGAACGAGGAAAGGGACTGACACAGTCCAGTTATTGCTTATCAGACCACACTCACATTCTGGACTGCTGCGTAAGTCATAGTGGATCCAGTCTGTATGGATTTACTGATCGTTGTAGCTTTCCTGGGCTTGCTCGAAATACACCGCAGCTTCGTGAGAAAGCGGAGCAGTACCAAGCAGGAGAGATTACTCGCGAAGAGTACGACTATGCGGACACCTTAAAGCGCTCTGAGCTGTCAAATATGGCATTCTACATCCAGTCCCTGGGCGAAATTGTTATTCTAGCCATCATTGTCGGTATCATGTTCGGACTGCATGTCAATGCCTCTACAGAAAACAACAACTGGGGTCTTTCGGTACTCATCGCTTTTGCCAGTGGAGTCTGGCTTCTCCTTGCCATCCCCTGGTTCATCAAGGAGAAGCGACGAGCCGGACAAGAGGTTCGTATATGTTCGAGGGACTAGTGTTCTTGCGCTAACAAAATCAGGTTCCGCCCGGAATGAATATAATCACAGTCGGGCTTTGGCAGTTGTATCGTGCTCTTCGCCAAATATGGCATCTCAAACAGTCGCTTATCTACCTCATCGGCTATTTCCTTCTCGGCGACTCCCTGAACACGACTGTGACCGTGATTGGCACGCTCCAGAACAGTATCGTGGCTTATAACACCCTCGAGCTTACCTATGTCCTGATAGTCGGAATCACAGCCCAAGCAGTCGGGATTTACAGCTTCTGGTGGGCGCAACAGAAGTGGAGGCTAAGTACTAAAACTATGTTCAACATTGTAGCTTTTAACATCATCATCCTGGATTGCTGGGGTATGATCGGAATCTGGACACAGAAATTCGGTTTCCATCATCTCTGGGAGGTCTGGGCCTACCAAGCCTTCTACGGCCTCTTCGTCTGCCCCTGGTACTCCTATTCCCAAATCATGATCAGCGAGGTTACTCCTCGGGGCCGCGAATTCCTCTTCTTCAGTCTGTTCAGTATTATTGGCAAGACGAGCAGTTTCATTGGACCTCTTGTCAGTTCTGCCATCATCGATGCTACGCCGAGCGGGAACAACAGCACGCCATTCTACTTTTTGACGGCGCTGAGTGCGCTTAGCTTTTTGGTATTGGTTCTCTTTGTGGATTTGGAGAAGAGTCGGAAGGAGCAGGAGGCATTCTTGGAGACTGAGGAAGCGGCGAAGCGTGCTTTAGTCGGCGAGGATATTGATCGGGAGGAGCTTCACAGCGGCAGCGAGTCCAGAGCGGGCAAGAAGTCGTCAGATGTTTGAAGAACATGGCCAGGGCGGATATTGATCGGGAGGAGCTTCACGGTGGCAGCGAGTCCAGGACAGGCAAGAAGTCATCCGATGTTTTAACAACATGGCCAGAGAAAAACATTTGAGGGAGAAAATTAATACAGTAAGAAGTCACGTCTGACTTTCCTTTCAGGAAGATAATGGAATTGATCACAATTCTGATAGTACTTCATGTTTATCTGTCCTATTCAGTCACGTCTTTCACGACAGAACTAGCACTTTGGTCTGATGAGTACTGATGCTGCCAAGCGTGATCTTGTCAGTCATCTTCCCCAGATTCTTCGCCTCCCACACATCTCGCACGCTGTAACTCTTTCCATTCAGCCCCTTCATCGAGTTCCAAGACGTCGTGAAGTTCGTGATCGACGCCCCTTCGTTGAATACCAGCATCACATGGCGATTCCTCGAGAGAGGTCCAGCCCAAACCTGCAAGGATCCCTCCTTGCTGATCTCTGGTTGGTAAGAAACAGCAATTCCCATGTCATCTTGATTGAGCGCGATGATCTCTCTGTTGCGGAGGATATCGAGGGATGAATTGCTCAGCTTCTCGATAGCAGCTCCGATGATCAGAGGGCTTTTCAGAGCGGACCAGAAGCTCATGTGAGTCTGTTCTTCGTGGACAGTCATATTGGCTAGGCCAATCTCAAGCATGTCCATATCCGCTATCACATGGTCATTAAGGCTTTTTATCCGCGTGAAAGGGTGATTCTTACCCCATGATCCGGGAGCCTGGAACAGACTGATCTCTCGCATTTTCCGAATCATCGTGAGTACGCTTACACCAGCGTATCCCGTGTTCAAGCAGTAGGCAGTCTTACAGACTCCCGAGTTATCTTTGATGAACTCGTCGTGAATGTCTCCAGACATGCGATACGAGTCGCTGATCTGGTCAGCCCAGAACCAAGGGTATTCCTGGCCCCATTGACAGAGACTGTAGAAGATATCTCGGCCTGAAGCCACGAGTGCGTTTGCCATTGTTGCGTAGCGATCGTATGGTGACAAGATGCCTGCGTGGAATGACCCGCAGTTGTCATACTTGAGGTAGTCGATTCCCCAGGAGGCGTAAGTTTGCGCATCTAATTCCTCATAACCGTAGCTTCCAGGATAGAAGCCGCAATCATAGATACCAGCGTCGCTTTGCTTAGTTAGAACGCTTCCCATGTCTCAATGTGTGAATTTACTTACCTGTAAATTCCAGCTTTCAGGCCAAGCTTGTGAATCTTGCTAACCAGAGCAGCGATGCCATCTGGGAACTTCGTCTGGTTGGCTTGCTGGCGATTATCTGCTGCTCGTTCCAAGGTTTGCCAGCCAGCATCTAAAACTAGATACTTGTACCCAGCATCCGACAACCCAGTCGAGACGAGACCCTCGGCAACGGTCTCGATAACGCTCTGGTTATAAGCGTACTTGAAATCATTCCAGGTGTTCCATCCTACTTAAATTTAATCCCGGCCGAAGACAAGAATTTCGAGTTATGGTGCTTACCCATTTGTGGTTTCTGTGCCAAATTCTGGGATGTGCTCAACGCTGGAGCAATAAGCGAGAGGCCGATCAAGGTTGAGAAGAACATCTTGTCTACGAAACGACTATCCGAGCAGGTGTACTTTCTCGTTTCATGTTCTCAATGGGAGAACTGACTTCTTAAAACAAATCAAAGCCAATGATGCGGAAGTCGGATATTCCGTCTCGTTGATTTGTTGATTGCGGGGTCCGGGGCAAGTCCCGGAAATTGTCGAATTGGTGATCTCCCCTCCTTTTCCTCGCATCCTCATGAAGATCTAGAGATCCCCACGGGGACAACGCCGGGGCATCTCGGGGTAAAGCTCCGCTCCCTCGAGTTGTCCAAATATCAGGGGATGTCCAGCGTCGGTTCCTGGCTCGCCTCTATGTCACTCTGTTTTAAAAGTCCGTCAATTTTCGTTCAAGTAAATCTGTGCTTCTCGACATGAAGTTCTCTATCCTTATTACGTTCACGGCTCTCGTTGCAGCTTGCTCTGGAAAGAGACTCGATCGAGACCCTCTCACCTATGCACCTGTGCCCGAAGGGACGTATGTTCTTCCCAAGAATGCCAGCACCACGACACTTCTGGATCTCGTGAAGAGTCGTCCGGATTTGTCTACGCTGGCCAGTCTCTTGCCAACTCTCAGTGGTAAGACTCGTCCTTTGTGAGTCGAAAAATGGTAGAAGTTGACAAGGTCAAGGATTCGTGGAAGCTTTCGACACACCCCCTCAGTGGCAATACACTGCATTTCTGCCTTCCAACGAAGCTTTCAACAACACCGGCGCGTATTACTCAACGTACGCCAAAACGCTGAAGGGAAAGCACTGGCTAGGAAATGTCTTGCAGGTTCGTTGAAAGGGTTCTCAGCATCTTTTTGACATAATCAGCTGACATGAGAAGCATCACTACATCCCAAACTCGCAGTTGAAGCTTTCTACCTTCAACAGCACTCTCAGTCGTATTCAGACTGCCAGCTTTCTCTATGTGAGCACACAGAATGTCGGTGGCACTGTGACACTGAACAATGCTGCTAAAGTCACCACGGGAGATTTACCTGTCACTAGTGTAAGCACCACCTCTTCTATTTATGACAGGTTTTGGGAGAGTATGACTGATGGAATTTAGGGCCTTGTTCACATCGTTGATCACATTTTGGATCCTTCAGCGCAAATTTTTGAGGAGGATTTGCCAAAGGCTAAGCAGGGATTTATTGCTGGAAGTTGCTCAAACCCAGCGCTTCCTTACTGTTGAGAAATGTTTTGGAATGAGGGCTTGAAGAAATTCAGAATGTTAGAGGCTACGTGTTGTTCATTTAAAATGATACAAAGAATATGAACCGAACCTCTCTTCTTCATTTGCTTCATGATACTAGGCTAGAAATAACAATTATGTTAGGACCTTACCGAATCACCCAGCTGCAAGAGCTTGAATTTCGATTCGAGAATTACATTTGCCTCAAAGTTCCGGTTCACTGTAGAAAACTTGTATCGCTCTGCTACGATCTTCACCTTCATATTGAGATGTTTGCACTATGAGAAGTTTTCAACAACCACATTGGTGCAGATACTGGCAGTCTGGAGACATTTCCAGGGATCGATACCATCTTCAACACTGTAGCTACTCTCCCAAGCCCTTTGACTGCTATTATCGTATTTAAATATGGATTGGCAAGTTTTCTGGTCGTCACATCTTGCCAGCGGCTTGGACAATGGCTTAGAATCAATAAGTGGTGGTGGATGAGCCGGCCACGGGACAGCGCCCGGAAGTACCCCGTCACTGGCTTTGAGTATTGTAAGTACCCTGTTAACATAAGTAACACAGGGTGATCATAGAAGCATTTTGATGACTTTGATCAATTTGTCCAAGGGTTCGAGCCTGACTTAAGTGTGGCATGTTATCATCACGTAGTAATTGGTCAGTCACTTGGAGGAAAGCAAAAAGCCCGCGTTTTTCGACTTCAGACAGTAAATAATCAATCATTCTTCAGCTACTGTCTCCAAGCAGCCGTCTGTACTTTCCTATCCCAAAACCTCAATGTCTCGTCTCTGCTCATAGGCCCTTTCTCATCTTCCCTCGGTAGTCTCCAAACAGTAAACCCAAATCCACTCTGCTTCAAACTCGTCACCATAGGTCCCAACGTCATTCGTTTGACAGTGATACCTTGCGTTTCCAACTCCGCAATAGCTAACTCAGCAAAACGAGCGAGAACTTCATCGGAGGTGCTCCCGGAGCTGTTCACCAAGAGAATAGCTTCGTTCTTCTCCTCGTTCGAAAATGGGATGAATGCTCGATCCGCATCAGTGGTATCGGTGAGAAGATTGATCATCTCTTTTGTCAGAGCTTCCGGGCTTGGAACGGGGGAAATCTGACGAAGTCCTGGTTCGCCGTGGCAGCCAAGGCCAAGCTCGATGGTAGCTGGAGGCAAAGTTTGGATTTCGGTTATGATATTGTTTGGGAGCGCGACTCTGTGAAAATCTTTAAGCCCATGATCCAGGTTCAGCTTGGGAAGACATACCGATCAAAAGCCACGGCAATGGTCCCAGAGTTCGCAGCGATAAACTCCATCACGTCGCCCACTCTCTCCAGGCTCTCTCCCTGATCTGCCAAGGCGCAGGCTATTTTCAAGCCTACAACATGGCCACTCAACCCTCTTCTGCCAACCTTGCCACCCTTCTTCCTGCCTACTGCAACATCGTCACCAACTGGAATGAATCTGACTTTGTAGCCAGCGGCCGTAGCTCGTGTGATCGCTAGACCTGCGTTGAGAATATCGCCTGTATAGTTGCCGCAGACGATCAATGTCCCTTTCGAAGGGCCATTTGTTGGCTGGCATAGCTTGATAGCTTCAAAAATTTGAGCTGCCGTGGGAGAAGCGAAGATATTTCCGGATACTGAACAGGAGAGGAAAGCGGGACCGACGAAGCCTGAAAACATCGGCTCACTAGAAAGAAATTAGTTCCTTGTTTTGAGAATCATTCTTAGATTCGAGAGAGATGTTTCTGAAGCATTGTTACTTACTGTCCACCCCCAGCAAATCCAATGGTCGTTACATGATCGTTCCGGAAGGTATCCAAATCACTTCGATATACAATTTTGTGCGCAGTCGCATAGGAAATATTATGGTTGTGTTCTGTGAGCCCAATTGCAGCTTCATTTATCGCATCTGCAGGGTCGTTGATGAAGTGGAAGGTTTCTTTTGTGGGTTGCTTTGTTTGAGTTTCTGTCGCCATTGTGAAAATGCGGGGTTGCGGGGTAGAAGTTCAACGAACGTGGAGAGCAGATCAGAACTTGATGATATATGATCTTAACGTCGACCAGTTTAATAAACAAACAGTTGAGAGGTAATCATTAAATGCTTTTCATCCAAAACGGATATCCGTCGAAGGCAAAATGGTTCCCACAACCTAGACTCGTAAAGTGTTCGAATGGTTCTTCAGGAGCTCTCCCCGCAATTCGGATTGCCATTTTTGGCATTCCGTCGGCGATCAAGTGGGGAAACTCTTAACATTTCATGACCGAAGCACGAGGACTTTCGAGGCGATTATTGTATCTCGTGTTTTGTTTGTTCCTGGAAAAGAATTCTGGAATTCCTGTATCATATCCCTAATCATGTCTCTCGTCGTCGAGCAAACTATTCCATACAGTGACTCGCAGCTCAAGCTTGACGACCCGAAAAGATGGAGTCGTCTGTTTCCTCTCATGCGGCCTTCTATCAAAGTCGTTGAAACCACGAGAGGTCAAACCGTCGTAATTGATACAACTCTTGCCAACGGTAAAGATGTCTTGATCGCTGCTGTGGGAAGTATTGGCAACTTTTCGAGCAAGATTCTGCGCGAGTCTCACCTTGCGGCTTTCACGGTAGAACAGAGCGAGAAGAATGTTTCAGCACAGGAAATGGCAGAGGCGTTGAAGGATAGCGGGTTTCCTGTTGAGAATGGAGTCGTGGTGATCAGAGCTGGACAAAAGCAGAGTTTGAGTTCAGCTTCCGGGATACTGGAATTTACCGTCGATGGGGAGCTGAAATTGGATCATGCTTTGTCTTTGTTGCTAGCTGCAAAGCCCAAGGTCAAGTATGTCAACTCACGCATCTTTCTTTTCCGAAACGAGCTGACTATTCCTAGAGCATCTTTTGACAAGATAGAGGCACTACTGCGTCACTTCATTAAGTCAACTGCGAACACCACGTCTAAATTTCACGAGCAGAAGTCTGGAGACGTGCCTTCTGTAGCCCATGGTGTAGATGTGGTAGCTTTCAATTCTGCAAAGACCTCAATCGACAAGGATTTGAGCTCCCTTCTTGCCTCCTCTTCATCAGCCGGCGAGGGACTTGTGTACTCCGTTCACTATTCAGATATCAATGGACTTTCCCGTCTGGAAAACAACATTCTGGCTCATGAGATATCGGAATTTCTTGGTATGTTCTGCAGATGTTTGGAAGATTCTCCACTGACAAGTATTAGCCAGTCAGAAGCTAGAGTCACATATTTCCCAGTCCACGATCCTCAACAACCAGTCACAAGCTAGAGGATGGTCAATATCACTCTGTGCTATCCCAGCAGAGTTCTTGGCGCCGCAAGCAAAACCATCAAATGCCTTAGCCAACAGTAGTGCTTCCACTTCATCCAAGCCAAGTGAGATCACATCCAAGATTATTTTTTCAGACGCTCAAGTACGCAAAATCATCACTGCAGGATGTGAGCGTCTAATCAAAGAAGAACTTACGATCACTGAGTACGATACAGTCGTCGGCGATGGAGATTGTGGTTACACTCTGCGAGACGGGGCAAAGCAAGTTCTGTCGTATATTTCCAAGGCCGATCTCTCAAAACTACCTTCGACTCTGAGTGATCTCGTCGATGATCTCGAAGTCAATATGGGAGGCACCTCAGGAGCGTTGTACTGCATTTTCCTCTCATCGCTTGCTCAAAGTCTGCGGGAAGCTACAACATTTGCGGAAGCATTAGATGGGGCGCTTCAGTCTCTTCTCAAGTATACGAGGGCAAGATTAGGAGACAGAACATGTTTGGACTGCTTGATTCCGTTTGTGGAGACTTTGAAGAAGACTGGTGATTCAAAGCAGGCGCTAGCGGATGCGGAGAAGGGAGTTGAGCGTACGAAAAAGTTGGAAGCTAAATTGGGAAGGTCGAGTTATTTGGATGAGTCTACTACTAGGGGAGTGCCTGATCCTGGTGCGTATGGATTGCTGATGCTGTTGGAGGGCATGGTTGGTGCGCAGTAATTTGAATTATATTTGCTGCAGCTGATGTGGAGAATTGACCTTTCAATATATTGTTCATGGTAACTCTATAGTATCTGAATAGCAGCCTATCATTTCTGAGACTTTAAATTGGTGAAGAAGGTGAGTTAAAGGCCCTCTGGAATCCCTGATAACCTTGGGCAATATATATTTCAATTGCTAGTTGAATTGTATGTCACACTAGCATCTGCTTTAAAGGGGAGGCTCCTAGAACTTTCCAAAAGCAAAAATAAAATCTACAGGTTTACAATTCTTCCTGATGACTTTGATATTAAAGTGATGTAGTGATACAAACTTGGCTGAAAGAGACGATGGCAAATCAGGCAAAAGGGGAGCAGGCGAGGCAACACCAAAAGTGGGTTAATGAAGGAAGTTGGGAAGATAAAACTTGAAACTTGAAACTTGTTGTACCAAGAAGTAAGGTGCCAACAAGAAGCAGATGTATAACGAATAATCAAATTAAGAACAGTGAAATAAAGATTGCAGCTGCCGCTGTTGCCGTCTAAGCAAGTGGGGTGGGTGTACTGAAGCTCCATGATTCGTTTAGTTAAGCGAGCCCACAAATGAAGCCAGTTTTTCACGGAAGATTTGTAGCTAATGTGTAACGAAATAAGCAAAACCGTGCCATCAAATAGCAATAACTTGCTGTTTAAAGGACCTCATCCGGATCGCTTAGCTCAGTTGGTTAGAGCGTGGTGCTAATAACGCCAAGGTCGCGAGTTCGACCCTCGTAGTGATCAAATTCATCCGTTTGTCTTTTGCCTCTTGACGGACATTTTTTGTGCTTCCATTTTTTTGGTGTGTAAATTGGTTTGGGGAGAATATTAAGCTAGTCGTGAAGCTTGAACTTTGCTTCCACCAGCCTGATGATTAGGCGAGCATGAAGAGAAGGGAAAAAAGAACAGGCCATTTTTGGCTAACTTCCCTTTTTCTACGGATAGATCCACTTGCCGTCTCTTTCTTTGAATGGTAGCCATTTCCGAATTCTTTAAGCAACGCAATGCATGGCATTAGCATCCATTGGACCATGTTTTGGCTTCTGAGTCAATGTGCCTCAGTGAGACGCTGGAGCTCTTCCGCCCCCCGGCAAAAGACCTCGCTTAACGAAGGAAAGAGCTGCAGTAGTACAATATGTTCAACGGCTGCTGGAAAATGTTACCCCTCAGCTTGTTAAGTTGTATTTCGAATTATTAAGGTAGCCCCTGTGATCTTATTCTACGGGAGCCTACCGGCTTTTGACCTGTCACTAACTCCTAGCGTTTCGACATTTGGAAAGAGTGGGGTACACGGGTGTGGCAGTCCGAGTTGATCAACAAGAGGAAAGGAAGACATTGACTCATACATCAGGAGAATAATATATCGCACGCTCAAATCTTTGCGCACCCTCAATTGACAGGACTCCAATTGCCAACACAGCAATCCGACGACTTAGGTCTTTCCACACTAAATGAACATCTCGCAGCCTCATCAATTCACATGGAAGATTTACCAAACAAGTCAATATTTTGATCTCAACTCAAGAAATAACAGCACCTCAAAATGGCTGCCACAATCGCCGCTCTCAAAAGCCGAACATGGACTCGAGAAAATTATTTCATAACGACCAACTCATCCCTCCTCTCCGTCTCAGACGTCAACACTGCCTTCTCAACCAAGGAAATGTACTGGGCTACTCCTCTTCCCGACGAAGTCATGCGCGCCTTCCTAGATCACAACCTTTGCTTCGGCGTGTTCTCCTTGCCATCTCCTCCCACCACAGAAGAAGCATCGAGTGGAAAGAGCATGAATCCCTTGCCCTCGGACGCGACATTCATTGGCTTCGGCCGTCTCATGACGGATTTTGTGACCATGGCCTACCTTACCGACGTCTTCATTCAACCCGCACATCAAGGAAAGGGACTTGGCCGCTGGATGCTGTCTTGCATCCAGGAGAGTCTGGAGTCAATGCCGCATCTTAGGGGTAGCATGTTGTACACAGGTGACTGGAAGAGGAGCGTTCCTTTGTATGAGGAGATGCTCGGGATGAGTGTGCTTGAGGGAAAGAGGACTGAGGATGGTGGGGGCGAGGGGCTAGCTAGTATGTTGAAGACGTGGAAGGGGAGTCCGTTGCATGAGGATAATGGGGTGGAGATACCGAAGGATCATTGAGATGATATTTGGTCGGAGACTTGCTTGCGCTTGAGGATGTGAAGGATTAAATCGGGAGAGCAGCCTTTATCAAATTATCAGCCTCGGAAACCAGCAATTCAGACGACAGAAGTCTCTTGTTACCGCTAATATTACACTGGATATTGTACAGTACTATACACAGAACTCAAACAATTCGCAGATGAAGGCACTGTCTCCCAAGCCCAAATCTACTACTGTTGCTTCGCTGCCGCTCAAGACTCGTAGCCATCGGACTCGATCCCAATTCTCCTTGAATATGCCTTCGTACCAAGGGTATGGGGCCTCTTCTGAGCCTTACTCATCTTGCCGATATCATAATGAGTGCCTCCAGGATGACCTCCACCCTTCTGAAAAGCATCGTACTTTCCAAATCGTCAGCAAGATCTCCTAATCCACATCACTAGCAAAAACAACTTACCTCAAGCTTCCAGTCCCAGCGATACCACATCTTACAATCATACTCCAAGTCATCTTCCAGCTTCCAATCCTTCTTCTCAGCAAAATGCCTGTAACCGTTCCCGCCATCCTCTTTACCCGAATACTTGCTCTTCGTCTGCTTCTTCTTGTCCTTGTCCCTCCATTTCTCGATATCCTTCTTGGTAACCTTGACCTGTTTCCTCACTACATCATCAAGCTTAATACCCGCCTCATCACACAATCGCACAACCTCAGGAGCCCAATCGCAATCCAAATCCACAGCTTCGCATTCCACGAAGTGCAAAAGAAGAATTGAGATGATTCCGATATTGTTGACTTCCGAATCAGGCTTGAACAGATCGTGCTCTTGAAGGGCCATGGCCCCGTACATGTGGGCAATCTCGCGTGTGCGGTCACCATCTTCGTTATCTGTTCGAAGGTTAGATTGAAAGTGATGACCCAGGTGGACGACTTACTGATAAAATAAACCAATTCCATCTGCGCACCAAACAAGAACACAGCCAATCCCTCGACATACGCCCATTTCTGGTACGGACTCGCCGTCTTCTTGAAGATCTCTTTGTTGAAATCTTTCAACTGAATGTAAAATGTCAGCCCACATGCCGTTCCAAGCAGTTACTCTCATGGAGTCACCAACATAATTCTCCAACAGCTCGCACATCCCCCATCCATTCCAATCACTATAGATGTGCATATAATGTCTATCCTGGTCTCTCTTCCCATACTCCTTATCCAGCTTCTCGCACTGGTTCATTCCACCCTCGGTGACAGGGATCCCGAGATCAGATACGCGGTAGCAGAACTCGTCAATGAGCTGGCCCTCCTTGGGCATATCTTGATCTTTGTCGTCGAGGAAGTCACCGATGTTAGGCCATTGGAGGTTGGTCCATTCGGGTTTCTTGGTTAGCTGTGCAGGAGATTCTATTAGCTGTCCATTTTCAAAAATGGCTTTGAGAAAATGCGAAACCAAGGTACAGTGTTTGCATTGCTGTACTTCACAGCCTGTGCCTTCGATTTATTACTAGACTTTTCAGCGGCAGGAGTATTGTCCTTCGCTGGAGAAGTCTTGAGCGTTGCTTTCTCTGACGCTTTCGAAGCTGATTTCTTCGACGCATCAGACTTAGCTGATGTCTTTGCAGCCTTTGCATTGCGAGGCTTGGTCGCAGCGTCCTTATTGGAGCTGGATTCGGTGAGTGCTTTGCGTTTTGGTGGCATCGTGTGAGTGTATGTCCAATTGATCGCTGTGAAGAAAACGTATTGTAAAAGAAGGGAGGAAGTTGATTCACCATAGCGCAGTAGGCTTCAGATCTCTTGCAGGTGTCGATCAGCGTGCTCGGTGGTATGACGATGTTTGCTTTGCGTCATAGGGCAACATTTACGCGTCTGGGGTGAGAAAGCGCTTTTTTGTGGCTCCTTTCCCCAGATTTTGATCTCGACACCCCATGTGGCTGAGATCTTGACCTCGATGAAAGTGACAATTGCCGTGTACTTGACTGGTTCAATTCGACTTCTGAATAGAAGAATTGATGGGTTTTGCTATGTACACAGGCTTTGAAACGATTCTAGCTGCGCTCGAGTGCACATGTCCTTCGGAAACCAGCCTCAATCTACACTTTCCCGAGGATCCACAGCTCGCCCTCAGCAGTTGCATCGCTTGTAATGTACATCCTCTCAAAAGCATCAAAAGCAATACCGACTGGTCTGAAGCAGGATGTTGCACCACAAGAGGTAACCTTAGCATTTGACCAGATATCAACATAGCCGGTGGTACTATTCAACGGAGCAGTGGGCTTGTACGATCCATCGTCAGCTTGCGTGAATGGCACAGCAACAACTTTGTACCCAGTGGTTGGCGCACGGTTCCATGAGCCATGGAAAGCAATGAACAGATTCTCGAAAGCCGGATCGAATTTCGCGTCCAGTGGTGCAGAGTGGGCTTGAAATGCAAGACGCGCGGGCTCAGATTTCGTCTTGCAGGTTTCGTCGCTGAAGGTCTCGTTGGGTGCGAGCACGAATTGATCACCGACTGCAAAGGCCTTGTCCGTGAAATCGCTCGGTTTCCAGATGGTATAGCATGTAGGATAGCCATACCACTTCGTATTCGGTACCGAGACGTCTCCTAGGTAGTTCAATTCATCGGCGGGATTGTCCTGGTGTATATCGATTGACGAATTGTTGACGATTCGTCTAATCTCATCTGAACCGTTTTCGACTCCCCACATCCTAGCAACAGGTTAGATAAGATTGGCTATCGAGTGCTGGGTGGAAATACATGTTGTTGCCATCGAAAGCGAGCCCGACTTCATTACGAAGTCCATACCCCGCCTGATAGCCATCTGTAACAAACTTGTATCCAGTCGCCGGAATGGCACTCATATCAAAGACTTTGATGACAGCACGTTGTGTCTTCATATCTCCTGAAGGATAATCGAAGTTGTCGCCTGAGCCATGGCTGACAAGAAGAAGGTTGGGTTGATGTGGTGGGATGACAAGCGTACGAGAGGGATGTCCAGAATTTGACATGCCAGAAATGATCACCTTGGACCCTCCAACGACCGCGACAGCCTTCGGATCATATGTCCAACTCCAGACACTAGTCATGGAGCTTGCGTACAACGTGGTTCCATTTGCATCTAATGCGATTCCATGGCTGAGACTTCGCTGAGGAATGATCGTTTTGCTGGAGGTTATGCAGCCATCACTTCCCACAATATGGACGGTGATTCCCTTGCCACTTTCGACAACGAGTAGATTCCCTGCGTTGTCGAAAATGACTCCTCGTGCTGCTCCCATGCCACCTTTGACCTTTGTAGCCCTCCATCCACTTGCGGTCACTCCCTCGTATTTTGGGGCAGGAACTCCTGGGCAGGATAGCGGAACAGGGAGAGTCGAGTGTGTAGGAGTAGCCTTGGTCGTTCTTGTTGAAGTCGTGGGAGGGGGAGATGAAGTCGATGCAACGGTAGAAGTCGGGCTGGCAGTGCTGCTAACTGCGGTCGAAGTGTCTGTTGATAACAAATTCGCCTTTACCCACGTGTCAAACAGTGGGCTACGCGCTGCTTTGATGTCATGTTCCCACTTGGAAAAGCTATCATGGTAATTGAATGCCGTTGCATTATCTGTTGGGTCGACCACAGGTGCCTTCGCCTGAGCACATGCGACATTCGAAGTGCCTGTGTAATGAATTGAAGCGATTGACTCATCGTTGCTAGACCAAGCGGTACAGCCTCGACAGAGAGTTGTCAAAGTCCAATGAGTAGCATTTGTGCTTGTTCCACGGAGATAGAAATACTCGGCAGCATCGTATGTTGTTGGTTGGCTCAAGCCACTGCGGGTGTAAGTCACAAATGAAGCCTCGCAGCAAAGTCCAGCTTACTATGCAAATCGTGAAGAAACCACGGCACCTGTACCATTTGACCATCCCATTGTCAATGGATTCCATACCATCGTCCCTCCCCACGCGAATGCAGCCCAGCCGAATTCAATGGGTGCAACTATTTGAATGATGGCATCGCTAGGCGCTGCTGCCACATCTGGAAGAGCAATTCGATATGAGATGCCCCACTCGTTTGTGTATGAAGAGTAACATATCGTTGTCAAAGGATCGCAGTATGGAACACTCAAAACTTGGCCATACACTGAACTGAATCAGCCGGAGTAAGTAGCTATGTTGAGAAGCACATACCTGATCGCACACACAACACGACACCGATAACCTGCCGAATAAAGCCCATTACAAATGCCTCGAGAAATGAAATGATTGGAGTTGTGAAAATATGGAGCTACTAGTCGTCCATGTTTAAAAGCTACGTGCTAGACTTTATAAACAACAAATCGATGATGGTATCATACTAATATAAAAAGCTTTGCCGATACCAGACGGAATTAAGGAGAAATCCTGCATGGGTATTTGGGATGTGTATCAACTGCAGCAGTTGAACTGCTAAAGTCGTGTAATCCGACATCCGACATTGGTCGGGCTCTGAGCCAAATTGGGCTGGGAAGCGAAACCTCTGTCGCTGGGCAGAGGATCAGCACAGCCGTAACATGAGCCAGAAATGAAGGGCAAGTGGAAGCTTGCTCAAGATGGTCGTAGAGCAGCCTACCTTTCTCTTTCTTCGATATTGAAGTACGCGATATCAAAACTTCGCAGCAACATCAAACGTTAGCAACTGCTGGTCAGTTGACAGTGCTGATGATCAAATGACTTTGTGCTCGAATGATTGTATAAGGTTATGTGATGAAGTCCGGAAGCGAAATGTGGGGAGAGAAGTCTGACGAGGTGAAATGAGGCTTTTCCAGCTCTACAGCCGCAATGTAAGGTTAAATGCAACACACCGAAGATAGAGCCCCATTCGGGATGAAACAGATTTCTAGATCGCTGGGCAAAAGCCACTTATGGGCAGATCTGAAAACGACTTTAGCCAACAGTCCGAAATAAGTTGAGATGGATGCGGGCAAAAGGTACGTAAAGTACAATCGGACGACGAGGGCCACCGGGGAAGATACATGTTGGGACAACATATTGTTCGGGTCATGGTACTCTTTGGTGGTCAGACTTTCGGCCTCTTAGGACCATCCGACCTTTTTGCGCCACTATACGAATAAAGGGTAGAAGTACAGAGAAGCATCTTCAGTGAATTGGGAATTCTCTCAGCTGATCTCACTGCAACTCTAGAAGTATGAGAGGGCTATGGCACGTTTCGACTGATAGAAACCAGCTCCATTTCCAAATCGCTGATCCGGTTGAGCAGGTCTCCTTAAATTCGCGTCTAAGTTGAGCTCGATTTTCCCAAAAAGTACAGGTGGTTTTGGCCTGCGATGATATGTATTTAGGTTCTCAGTCGCATCTACCATGCCAATCGAACAAGCAATTAGGAGGGCTTGTATACGAACGTATGTATACAAATAAGATTTCTTCAAATAGAGAAGCTCGTTTGAAGAAGATATGGAAAAGGGAGTCGATCATTCAAGCGGCAGCTGTCAGATGTGCCTGTAGAGGCGCTAATCCCCAAGGGGCAAGCGCCCGAAGCTTAATTTATTTTTACTCACTCCGGACTCGTGGCATCTTCCTCAGCCTCGCGAGCCGACAAAGCCTCGTCATCACGAAATGGAACAAAATATGAACATTTAATCGCCGGCCGACGTCCAAATTCCTCTCTCACTTCACATTCATTCTTTTACATATTTACAGAATTCACCAGCATGGTGATACGGCACACACCAATGGCCACTCCCACGGCATCCGCTCTCTCGTTCACGGAATCCCTCAGCCTCCTCTCCCTAACACTCGCCTGCGTGGGCATCATCTCGAACACCTTTCGAGGCGATGGCGAGCCTCTCATCGCATCGCTGGCATTCAGCGGTATCGCATTTGCGGCGTCTTATTCGATGATTAGATGGCTTGGGCCGACGTTCATGAAGGCGGGTTTGAAGGGGAAGGATATGTCCAAGGTTCACAAGAAGGAGCTTCCCGAAACCATGGGTGCTGTCTGCGCGGTGGTTTATCTGTTGATGATCATTGTTTTTATACCCTTTCCGTTCTACAAGGACATTGTGGCTGCGACTTCTGGAGGAGGAAATCGAGACGTGGTTCTGGAGATGGAGAATGTGCAAACTGGGAGGTTCTTGCATAGGTTTCCACATAGCAAGGTACGGGATTCTTTATTTTGTTTGCATCGTCCGAGATCATTCTTTAAAAGCGATCATTTCATGACTTCTTTCGAAAGCGACTACTGGGACTAGTGTCTCCCAATCGGCGCGTATATCTTTCGTAGTCTCCAGCTCCAGTTGAAAAGGTGCAACGAACTTCCTGAAGAAAGATCTTTTTTTTTCTCTCAACACATAAGAATAGTTGTGTTCCCTTTTTTAAATTTCTTCATTGCCTTTTCTATCCCTTTCTACATCAAGCCTACCAAGATCTTAGGTTTTGCTAGAGAAATTGTCGATACGTGAGATAGTAAATCAGGCCCCAGAGAATTATTTCATCATCGCATCCTTCTGCTTTGCACTCGCTTTGGAAAATTAACTTCTCAATCTCATATTAACACTTCCCAGCTAGCATCATACCTCTCAGCCATCCTCTCCCTCCAATCCGTCTGCATCCTCGGCGTCGGCGACGACCTCTTCGACATCCGGTGGCGCCACAAATTCTTCATCCCCGGAATCGCCAGCATCCCCCTCCTAATCGTCTACTTCGTCGACTTCGGCGTCACCCAAATCGTCATCCCAATCCCTCTCCGGCCCTATCTAGGCGGGCTCTTCGACCTCGGCTTCCTCTACTACGTCTACATGGCCGCCATCGCCATCTTCTGTCCCAACAGCATCAACATCCTCGCCGGGATCAACGGCATCGAAGTCTCGCAATCGCTCGTAATCGCAATTCTCCTCGTCATCAACGACGCTTTCTATCTCATCGGCCCGTTCCCGCCTCTCCACCCAGCAACGGACTCCCATCTCTTCTCGCTGTACATGCTCCTACCCTTCATCGGGGTATCCCTCGCTCTGCTCTGCCACAATTGGTATCCCAGCAAGGTTTTCGTTGGGGACACGTACTGCTACTTCGCGGGCATGGTCTTCGCCGTCGTGGGGATATGTGGTCATTTCAGTAAAACGCTATTGCTGCTCTTCATACCGCAGATCTTCAACTTCGTGTACTCGGCTCCGCAACTCTTCCGTCTGATCCCATGTCCGCGCCATAGATTGCCGCGATTCAATGCGAGGACGGGACTTATGGAGGCGTCTGTGACGGAGTATACGTATCCGCCGAAGAAGCATGTAGCGGTTATTCTTACGGTGTTGCATAAATTGAGGTTGTTGAGAACGGAGTGGAATGAAGAGGGTGTGATTGTGACGAGTAGCAATTTCACGATTTTGAATCTGTGGTTGGTGTGGTTTGGTCCGAAGAGGGAAGATAGACTTGCGCTGGAGATCCTGGCGATGCAGACTACAGTGGGGTTATTCGGGCTGTTTGTGAGGCATAACTTCGCACTTCTGATATTCGAGTCGGATAATCTAGGGAGCAAATGATGTATATGAGTAGTAGAGTGATGTGATACAGGATTTTGGTCTGTCAGCCAGAGAAGGAAGTTGATATGTGGTACGAGCTTAAATGAAGGAAGACTGTGACATCTATACCACAAGTGTATCTATACGAGCTTAACAGCCCGGCAATGTAGGAATAAGAAGGGCAATACCGACGCATTCCCTCCATATCTGTATATTATCCATGTGCAGTGGAGCTACGAATGGACATGTACAATACCGAAAAAGGATCCAGAAAAATCAAATTCCTTCAAATGTTAAGATCCAAATATCCCAAGATATAGATTCAACCTGCCTACAGTAATCTCTACACACTTCACTTCACTCCACGCAACGAGACGCAACGCTCGTGAGTCGTTACCTAGGTAAATATAGATAGCTACCCCCTCACCCCATCGGACAGCGGACCAACGCATCGCGGCATCTCAAAGTGAAAATCAAGCATCAAATCATCCAAACCACTACGAGAAACTGGAGCGTTCGAGATTTTACGAGGAATTATCATTGACGGGTAGGAAGAGGCTCCATGCCAAGCTCCACATTATCGTGGCGATGTCTTGCTTCCACCGTCACGCAGTCACGCCTCCACAGCGTGTGACTCGCCAGGTACAAAGTCAATTCAAGTCAAGTGGATACCTACACTCACAAGGCATCCATCCATGTACACGCATGTAGGTGGCTCATGCCTCATGACAGCAGGTAGCTAGCTAGTCATGAGTAATCATCTTCCTTTCTTCTCAAGCTCCTCCCGCTTTCCATATATAAGCTGTTACGCTCCCTGCCTTCTCATACGCTTTTGAAGGTATTTCGCCTACCAAGATTTCTACCCCGTCTCACAAATGCCAGTTTGGTCATTGTTTTGCTTTGCTTTGATTTGGATTTGATTCTTTTTGCCGTTGAGGCTTCTCCATCAGCTACTGGTACAAACAAGGGGTATTTGCCCTCTCCCTCTCTCCCTCTCCATCCATCTCTCTGTATGGGTCGGTCTTCCATCCCCTTGCTCTCTCATCATCATCTCAGATATCGTATCGTTTCTCCATTCCATCCCATCCCTTTCATTCATTTCCACGAGAGCAAACCCAACCCCAACCGCCCCGCATTGCAATTGCTATCTAGTAAAGGATCAACCGCACAAACAAAGGTCAGTCAGTGCAGACCCCAAGCAAGTTAAAAGAAGAGCCCTCCCTAATACGCCAACCAGCCAGTCCAGTCCAGAGACTATACCAAGCCCCGTTTTGAAAACCCCTGTGGTAGTAGTAGCCATGCCGTGCCATACCAGACCCGAAAAAACGCTCAAAATCCCATAAACAAGAAACGGAAAACCACTAAACATCTGAATAGAAGAGCAAAGAAAAATCTCAAAAGAGAGAAGTAATGACGACCAGCAGAATCGCTGTGACGAAAGTCTAGTATGTTACAATGCGCCATTGGACTTTTCCCTTGGCGAAGTACTCGGCTGAGGTTCCGAGGTTGGCCCAGCCACCGCTAAAGGGTTCACCGTCTTCTCTATTGCTGCTGGAGACTCGACTAGTGCGGAGCCCTCCAGACCGCCCTGCGACTTCACCTCTTCGATCGTTGATAAAGAGGGCTTGAGAGATACAGGAGTAAGAGTTGGACTGCTTCCTGGGGCAGACTTGGCCGTGTTGGAAGTATCTGTCTTCTTCCTTCTCGCCGCGTAATCACTCAAGCTAAGTTTCTTTGTCGTCTTGATCGGGCTTGGAGTTATACCGTTGACAATAGTAGCACCAAGAGGAGGTGGAAAGTGACCAGTCCCGAAAGGAGATTGTGCGGTAGAGGAAGCAGAAGAAGGAGTCGCAGTACCAGTTCCTGAGAGCGGAGCCGACATATTAGGAGTGGAGAAGACAGGCGCGGGTGGCATTTGAACTCTCAGGTCAGGAGACTTTTGCCCTAGTAGAGGGTTCGAGCCAAGACTGTTCGACTGACTGGGCCATGGTGGTGGAGGAGGTTTTATGGCGGTGGCAGACGTAGCGGCCGGCGCATCGGTCATTGCTACATCTACAGAGCCGGGTGCATCAACAGAGGGTGTTGAAGATGCAATGCTCATGTTCCGACCTTTTGTCTCGGTCGGCGATTGAGTTTGGTGGCGATCTTCATGGTTAGGTGGATCTAGGTCCATGGACACCGTTGGAGACGCCCGAACGCCACCGTCCTCACCACCTTTTGAGGTAAGAGTCTGTTGAGCGGCCCGTGCCTCTTGTTGCTTTTGTATATTGTGCCGGTTCCTTAGCAAACGCTTCGACAACGTCAAAATCGACCTCTTAGGCTTTGGGGTAGACTCGTTCCACCATGCGTTCTCGACCTCATCGGTTTGTGTACCGGCCTCAGCATAGGTAGGCTTGGGGTTGGCAGAATTGTGCCGTGAGCGGTAGGCTGCCGAATGACCGGGAGAGGCGCGAGTATCTGGAGACCGGACGGCAGCTGTAGGTGAAGCTGTAGTGACTGGGGATCCGGATTGTCTTCTTGATGCTGTGCTCGCATCAACATACTTGTGCGACCGAGCACCATTGGTGGGAGGCCCAGAGGCTTGCGAGATCGATGCTCGAGGTGCTACAGAACGTTGCCGTTGTTTTGGCGCAGCATGGGCTCCGGCGGCGTGGGAGGATACAGACATGTTCGAACCATCAGAAGCGCGCTTCTTCTTTCTTGGTGGCTGGCCTTGCTCCATCTTCCTGAAAGAATCCTCAAGAGCTGCTAACTTTCTCTTTTCTCGCTCGGAGTTCTCTGTCAGGATACCATTGGATTCACCATTATGCGATGGTGTCATATCGCGACTGTGAGGTTTGCTCCTGACCGATCCAGAGACCGACCGATTGTCGTCGTCCTCGTACTGATCGCCTTGCCCTTCACTTGCAGCGCGACTGTTTGTTGCGTGGCCAGTACTTGTAGGCGAGACGTGATTCTGCTTTGACTTCCGACCCTTCTTCGGCTTGATGCCGTTGGTCTGAGTATGCGACCTTCCGAGATAATCTCGATGGAATCGAACAAACGCGCATTCAGTCCCGAGATCACACGCACAGCCACCATGATCTGAGAGGACGGTAGAGACTAGAATCGAGAGCGTTTCGTACTCATCATCTGTCATATCGGAGTGATCAGGAGCTGGAGATTCGTCCTCCAGGCCTAGCAGACGCTTGCACCGATTGCCATCCTCAGTGTTGGGAAATCGGAAGTCCCATGGGATGGTAACCTGTTCATTAGCAGCCAGAGGCCGCTCACTTGTCAACCAGAAGTGATATTCTGTATCGTGCGCGAGGAAGGATTCCATTGCCGTGTTGGGACGACAACTCCGACGTACGTAACGAGATTCCGAGCCTTCCGTCCTCATGTCGATGACCAGGGGCAGTTGGGGATGAAAGAACACGAAGGGCTGAGGATGAGCTGCATCTGCCCAACGGTTCGTAGGGTCATTGCAATAATCTACCTGGAAGGTGATAACACCATGCATGGGGCATATCCGTCCAGCTTCAGAAAGGTGTGTTGTGTTGCGTACAGATCGCCAGGTGAGTGTCGGACCTTGCTCTTGAGGGACCTTCTTCGTTTCGATCCGTAGAGTGGGCCATTTCAATGTCTCAACAGGGACTTTGAGAACTTGAAAGACGTCCGTCTTGACGACATTGGCATCTTGTTTGAGTTTGTCCGGATTACGGAGCCAAGTTGCGATCCTGTTTGACACATCCAAACTCGCAAAGTTATCAGATGTGGTAATGTTAACAGAATCATCGCCATCGTAAAGGGATAGAAATCGAGCGTTGTAGTCATGGATTCGAACGTCGCCAACTTCGGGAGGTGTATGTGCTGGACTAGGAGGATGGCCATGATTATGTGGTCTAGCATTCAAGGGAGGGCTGCGCTTCATCTGAGAGCTGACAGATTGAGTCGATCGATGGCCTTTCGACTTCTTTGTATGAGGGTGATGATCTGAGGGGCTGCCATGTTTATGATGATCGTGATCATGATGGCCATTTACTTGAAGATCCGATGGCTTCGACTTCTTCTTGTGACTTTTCGAGGGTGGCCGTTTTGTTTTCTTGTCGGGGCTATCGTTGATGGCTTTGTTCTGCCGTTGCATTCGCTGCCTCTCGGTCGCATGCCGCCGGTCTAATGTTAACGGTCGCGGTTTGCAGTCAGCACAAGAATGATCGAATTCCTCTCGCGACGCATCATCAACTTGGCCAGGGTAGAAGCATTCTATATGCTGCCATGTATCGCACTTTTCGCAATAAATTGTGTTTCCATCGTCGTCGAGGTAATCGCAGATGCACTTGATGGTATAAGGCTCCTCCTCTGCAGACTCGATGACGGGACGCGCATCGCTGGCGGAGTTCAAAGCTGTTGGATGGAAAGCTGTCTGAATCGGAGTCGCGTTCTGCGTTGAGATTGAAAGGGGCCTTTCTGTCATCATCTAGCAGGAGCCTCCAGGTGGCTGTACAAGTGGGAGGTTCAAGGTGAGTTCACTGATCCTTTGGCCTGAGTCGCATGACGAAGACGGCCGCGACTCGATCGAAAGAGGTGTCGCAGAGCGAGCAAAGGTTGCGAGAACAACAACGGCTGTCATCAGTTGTTGGAAAAGGCTGTAGAAGCTTCCTGTCACGGATCCTAGTTGACGCGGTGGACTCGAGCAACGGAGAGGTCGGAAACGACACAGGTAATTCAACGATTGTAGAGCCCTTCCAGAGGATGTGTATGGCCGTCAACGGTGCAGTAACAGTCGTAGATCGGGGTGTAGGACCTGTAATCGACTAGAGGATGCGAGAGCAGACTCTTCAAGGCTGGTGGAGGCGAAGGGCGTGAGGATGGAAGAGGAGATCTCGAAGGACAAGGAGGTTCGTTGAAGTTGACGGATCGCTATTGACAGAATATTGATACTCCTGAGGAGTCCTGTACCTAGATAGTAGCTAGATGAGAAGTCCCAAGGGATTGTCGAAGTGAATAGGTGCAGTTGAGAGCAGAGAGTAAAATGGTAATGTGAATGCGAGGAGAGAGAGGGGGAGACAAGATGGTGAGTGGCCCTTCCTCAGGAAAGAGCGACCTAGCGAACTGAGCCTGGCCGCTTTTGGCACAGGGCCTTGAGCGCTACGGCAGTCGACAACAACCCGCTTATCAGAATACGGTGGTCGACTGCAGGTGCAAGCTGCACTGACAGACGGAGTAGGGCGCACTTTTCCTTACCGTAGGATATCCCGCGCTCAACTCACCATCAGGCCAGCCAGGCTGCAGAACAGCTCAGCTCATCTCAAACCATAGGCACTTGCTGTTGTTATGGCAGTGATCGAAGTCGACAGATATCTGGGCTAGGCTGGCTGTATGTTGCAAAACTATTCTGATTGAATGCTGATATCTGCTGCGACTATCAGTGATAGTAGGGCAGACTTGACTTACCTGGCCAGTTGCCAGTTACCAGTGCCGATAAAGCTGTTTGCAGCTGAGCTGTGCTGTGCTGTCTGTGAAAGGGAGGGGAAGGGATGGGATGATGGAGAGTTGAGTGAGTGAGTGAGTAGTGAGTCGGGATCGGGGAAGCCAGATGACGAGGGGCGAGGACGAGGTCAAAGGAAAGGAGTGGCAGGTGCAGGCATGTAGGCTGCGCTGTAGCCAGACGGCATTGTTCCCTCAAAGCGGCGAGATATGCTTAAACCAAAGGCGTTCTGGTAGTAGCGTCGAGGGCTGTATCCAATCAGCAGCGCGTCCTTCTAGTGTGCAGTCTGCGCGACTGAGAAATGGATGCCGCTGCCTGAATTTGAGCCAGGGCGGGCGTCGTGATGCAGACAGGGCAGAGCGAGCACCATGGCATGGTAGGTATGGTCAGGGAATAGAGGAGCATTGCAGCTGCGGCTTCGGCCTATGGTAAGGCAGCGGACAGTAAGAGAGGGAGGCACAAGAAGTATGATGTCAAGATTATATTCGTGACTTTGAGCGAAAAAGCAGTCGACGCCAGATAATATGAGCAAGTGTTGGCCCTTCTGGCCTCGTCAGAGTTCGAGGCTATCGAGACTTTGCGTAGAAGAGTGGACCTTTGTTACGATAAGGGGGAAACACTAGCGGCTCGAAGAAACTTTCCTTCTTAAATCGTAAACTCAGTCACGTGTAGATCTATATTTGTTTCGGACTTTCAGGGGTTGGGCTTCAAAGTCTGGACCCTTTGGATCTGGATAAGAGAAGCTCATGAGTCCTATGAATGAACGATGTCAATGGGTTTCAGCCATAAGTAATTGACGTATGGAAGAATCGAACATCAATGGAGCATCCTAAAGATGCTGAACAGAATAAATGAATAAATGAAGCGACCAGTCCTGCAAGCTGTGCTCCTCTTGCTTCCCCAATGCCGCCTTTAACTTCACCGCAAATGCGCCTGTCAGTCCAGTGCCAACCCGGAGAGGCAACTTGACCCCTGTCGCGTTCGCGCACGGAAGCACAAGTAAACATCCGCGCCTCATGCAATTTTATAATCTTATAGAGAGCTCCTGAGCCTCACTCACTCACTCAAGAGCTCATAGTATCTCACCAGTCGAACCCCATTCAAACTTGTCTTTACAATGGGGATTTCAGACGCAATTCCAGATTCAGCAGCAATCGTGCAGCACCCCTACTTTCCCCAATCAGTCATCCTCTCAGGAGGAACCTACTTACCCAATGATTGGGACGTCGTGACTTTAATCGCCGTATTTGGCGCAGGATGGGCCGCTATCATGTTCGTTACGCTTCTGATAGTCAAGCAAATCAATCCGAGTCTCAAGAAATCAGACCGAGCTTTGGTGTTGTGGTTTGTACTTTGTAAGTTTGACGCCGCAGTAAGATGTGAATTGACCTGGATTTAATTAACTGGCTCTAGGCGGCGCCATCCATCTATTCTTTGAAGGATACTTCATGTACAACCACCACCGAATGGCCAGCATGAACGATTTCTTCGGACAGTTATGGAAGGAATACGCATTATCCGATTCTCGCTACATGGCCTCCGACCCTTTCGTGCTCTGCATGGAGTCTTGGACCGCTGTACGCCCCTCCCCTCTCAACCGCTCTTACCAACTCCTCAAAATCCCCCCTCTCAGAATCCTCCCAACTCATGCAATTCGTAGATCTTCTGGGGTCCCCTCTCCTTCCTAACAGCCCTCCTCATAACCACCAATTCGCCCTACCGCCACCCCGTCCAAGCTCTCGTCTCAACCGGCCAATTCTATGGCGACGTACTGTACTACACGACTAGTCTCTTCGACGACTTTTACAAGCAACAGAGACATTACCGACCAGAGCCTTACTATTTCTGGTTTTATTTCATCTTTATGAATGGGGCTTGGATTGTTATTCCTTTATGTGAGTTGACTCCTGTTCTCTAGATTTTGTAATTCTTGGTGGTCATGTGGTGGTGAATCAGAGGGATTTGTGGTGTGGGAATGGAATCGATGTTTTTGGTTCAGTTGAGATGACGGACAGACTATTCTATTGGAAATCCGCTAATGTTTGATATTACAGGCTGTGTCTTCAGCAGTATGAGGGCGACTGGAAAGGCATTCGCTGTTGCGCAAAAATTGGAGCAGGGGAAGAAGAAACTATAACCGTTGAGATCAGGAAGGTTTTCGCTTCATAGAATAAGTTGCGATAGTATTCATAGAGAGCATACACTTCAAGCGCATTCGAGATGAGAGGATAGGAATTAAAGAGGTGTAAAATGTACAGTAGAATAAGAGACCAAGAGGGAATAGACTAATACTTGTAGATTCTACCAGAAGGGAAGGGAAAAATGAAAGGTTGACCTGCAGTGGTAGGTCCAACAGCTTCTGATTGGCTCACTCGAGCTCCTTTTGTTTACCTCGTCTAGCTTGCTTGCATCTCATATCCCTCGGCTTTTTTTTAGAAAAAAAATCCTGCAAAGCAAGAAGTTCATTAGTATTTCCTTCATACCTCGCCCCACCCTCTCCCCTCTCCCC
>JAFJYH010000224.1:0-78312 GCA_017365405.1 Cadophora malorum | reverse complement strand
GGGGGACGAGGGGGGAGGGGAGATGACTGACTTCAGTTTGGTAGCGGTTTATAGCGTATTCGATTTTTTCGGGGGCGTAGCGGAAGAAGTGGTTTGCTTGGCCCTGAGTTCATATGTCTGTTAGATATCTCAAGCAGATGGATATGTGTGCTTCAAAAATAGGAGAGATGAGGTATTGAGGATCTGGAATTTTGATGGGAGGTGAAGGGGCGGAGAGACGAACCTGCATGGGACCGATTCCACTCTGCATCCAGGTCATCCATTCGACGACTTCCCAATACCTATGCGTGTCATCCCCATTAGCATGTATATCTCAAATCTAAGTCTCTAAGAGCTCAACATCCAGCCTCAGCCAAGCTCCATTGCAAGCTTCTTTCCTCATCCATATCCAAGACTTCAAGATTTCAACTCTACTGCACCCTCACCACATCTCAACACTCCCCACAACCAAAGAAGGAGAGAAAATGAAGGGAGAAAGAGGGAAGACTCACTTATCACTATCAAAAGCATACGAAATAACATATTCACGATCATACTTCTGACACAAATAAAGCATGATAGCCATCCCTTCAAAAACCCTCTTCTCATGACTCTTACCGTCTGCTGTCTCAGTGCGGTCGATTATGGCGGGGATGCGTCCATTGGCTGTGATAAGGAATGTCAGCAGTAATCCAGGAATAGTGGGGTGGGATATAGAAGGAGTAGGAGGTATGAGAACGGAAAGTGGTGATTGAATAGACGAAGTACGGGAGACAACGAAGGAGGAACGGGGAAATCGTACGATTGATCTTCAGATACCACTCTTCTTTCTGCGTGTTCTTCGAGATATCAATGTGTTTCGTCTCGTACTTCAGCCCGAGAGCTTCGAGGACCATGGAGACTTTCTGGCCATTTGGTGTGCCGGATGTGTATAAACTGGTGCGGTGTCAGTCGTTTGATACAGCCTTGAAATGTAGTCTTCTTTGGGTATGTTGCTTATGAAGGTCGAGAAGAGAAGAGAGTATGGAGGTTGAAGCTTACACGATATCCGTCTTCTGAACTTCTCCTTGCGCGAGCTCGCCCTGCGAGTTGAGACTTACTCTCCTTGCTTCCGACATTTTGAAGACTCCTTGTGTTGTAGACGACTAGACTGTAGCTGTTGAACAATGAATCTTCGAATTCCAAAATTCGATGAAAAAAAGTGCTCTGAATATCTTCAAAGATCTAGCGGATCAATAAATTTGAAGTGGGAAAAGAACAGAAAATTAGCATTACTTTTTCCCAATCTTCATCATCTCACTCCACCACCATGACGTTGGTGACGCCATACCTTCAATCTCAAGAGGGGTCCACTAATGCACCCCACCAATCCAGCCCAGCCAAACCTCGCGCCAATGGAAGCCTTCCCTCCAATGTTATGCTCTCGCTTCACAAAACAAACATGTAGCTGCCTAGGTACGCGAAAACAAGCAAATTGGGATCTGTTGCTACAGTGTAGATCCGGTGGAGTCTCGGTATTCGTGGTACGATTTGAAGGAGGAATCTCCGAATTCGGATCGGGGGAAAAGTGCAGGAAATGTTGAAGAATTGCTTCTGCTTGCTGGCTGGATCTATATCTTCCCGAGCCAGGTGAAGATCGTACTGTAAAAAGCAATGTGCACTTGAGACAGAAAAAACCTTTTAAACTTTGGAATATGTATAAAGAGGATATGGAACTTTCTGAAGTGATTGAATTCTCGACCCGGATCGGTCATGGAAGCCACATTATTTAGATATGATGAAGGACAAGAGATGGATGGCAAGAACCCGCTTGTACCCCGCATTGGGAAACCGCTCCCCCTATCTGAGGAACAAACCCTGTGTAACCTAACCGATGCTGGGCGATCCCCCATACATTGCCACTTGCATTTTTTCATTTCTTCTGCAGCAGTACAAACGCTACCGTGCATGTTCCACAATTCATCAGCCATCTATGTCAAGCTCAATATGTGTTTCTTGTCCATCTCGTCTGCAGCTGACTCCGGGCATTTCCATACAGCACTTACGAGCCAAGACTTGCATATTACTCTGCTGCTCTACCACGTGGGTCTGGGAGGCTGTTCTAGGCATCTTGTCGTTGCTATCAAGAAGTCAAGTATCGTACCACGATCGTATCGTCTTACTAAACGCTCCGTCATGGAGTGGCGGCCGACAGAAACCCTCGAAGGATTCGTCTCACTGTTACACAAGATTAATTGGATGTCAACAAACGAGAAGTGTCGGCTGTGATCTCGATATCTCAGGCCACTGTCAGCTTACAGTACCTCTCTCGCCTTGGTCCTCCTTGGGTTCCTCGATGTGTATTTCATAATCATTTCCCGCCGAGAATCGACACTTTCCGGATCGATACTCTGCAGGTGCACGCCTCCCAGGCACCAGAGTATCGCCGAAGTGGTGGTTTTCCGCCTCCACGAAATTAATCACAACGAGAGCAGAAAAGAATTCATGCCAAAAGCCAAGCACGCTCCCTTAACCATAATCCTTTACCTGCACTTTATTATACTGTACAGGCAGCAGCCGGCACTTTCCAAAAAAGGGACTCAGCTACATGCCTACCTGCCACCTTCCCAAAACAGTTCGTCTCGTCTGGGCCCACCCTAGAACCCCACATCCAGGCCTCCTCTTTTCACGTCAACAAGAAGATTTAGCGGTAGATAAGCTTAAAAGCTTGGCGCCACTCCCGTGAGATGAATGGAGTGTTTTGGGATGCTCGTCGTGCTCACAGCCAATGGTGCTGGGAAAAAGTGGTTTAGGTAAGGATGGAGACGTAGCTCTGACAGGTACAGTCCGATCATGAGAGTTGTACTTGCAAAAAGCAAAATTTGGGCACAGCGACAGACCTTACTAGAAAAAGAGAAAGCTTAGACGAGCGGATGAGGAATGAGAATTGTGGAACGAAAGGCTATCAGAATATGAAGTGTTGTGGTCTTCGGTTGTGTTGTACCGAGAAACAGAGGAGGCAAGATACATCCCCTCAAGCATCAGTAGTGCCTGACCGACCCGCCACTAACTGAATCAACGGACGCATATGATATACAGATCTGGCAGGTGGCTTTGATTCCATATAGGCGACTAGAAGAGTTGCCGCATACTCTCATTCGTTTGGTCGGTTGAGGATAAGTGGTGGCGAAGATGTTTTGGGAAGGTGACCTAAAACTTTTAGGAACTTTGAGCTTCAATTGGTTGTACCGTACTGTGCCTTAAACCTGCTTGAATGTCGAACGCCGAAAATCCAATGTAGGACTGTAGATCACTGCAATCAGTCTCCTCTTCTGCAGTGTAGTAACTGTCAGATGTAACCAAGCCGACGTCAGACGAGAGAAGAGAAGTATATAAACCTCATCATCCTACTGCTTCCTCACTCTTCACAAGAATTCAATTCAGCCCATCAAGAAAGCAGCCCAGTCACCCTAAAAAGGTTTCACTCAACTTCGATCCAGTGCCCGACGATCTTCTCGAAGACAAAAGCAGCCCACCTGAAATTCTCAAAGATCAACCGATCAACAACTCAACATGAAGTTCTCACTCACCTTGGCACTTACCTTCCTCTCGGCCCTCGCCCTCGCCGCGCCCTCTCCATCCATCGAAGCGAGAGGATGTTCATGCCATAAAGTCGGCGATGAGTAGTACGTCTCTCCTCTCCATCTCGGTCCACTACCATTACCCTCCACGTATCCATCCCCCCCTCTTTCCATCGTCCTCCAAGACAAAAGGAGGGAAGATAGCATGGAAATGGTACAGCACAATACTAACATATCCTCTTCAGTATCTGCGGCGGATCCACTTGCCCTCGTGACCTCGCATTGAACGCCATGGACGAACTCATGAAGCGTGGATGCTCGTGCCACAAGGTTGGGGATGAGTACGTCTGCGGAGGATCAACCTGCCCATAAAGAGGTGGATACGGACGCATTCGAGGCTCCCAGGATCTATCCGAGATAAAGAGAATTGAAGAAAGACAGAGGAACATGTGGATAGAGAGGGTGCTAGCCTGAACCTGTGATATTGATTTGCTGGATCTGATGAAGAAGGAAACACATGTTCGGAAGTAGAATCGCAAGATTTTTTTCTTCCTTACTAGGCATGACTTTCGTTGAGACCTGGTGCGCAGGCACCTCCATTATGTGATTAACTGGAATTTTGCCGTCTTTCGTGAGATACTGAGATACTATTTTCGAAACTATGGCGACGGCGACGGCGAAAAGTAAATGTCGGTGAAGTTGGACATGAGTAACTGTCGCAGGACAAATATGACGAGAGGCGAGATAAGCACAGAGTACGCCGTACTGACATCCCTCACAAATCTAACAACGAACGTCGATTGTGAAGTGAAGACGTTATCGACAATTTCTTGTGCTTAAGGAAGTCCGCCGGGTACGGCCGAGGAGGAAAGGCTTCGCGTACTCATCTGCATCCTGGCCACAAATAAACTAAACTTGACATGCTGCATCTTTAGCTAAGGCAGCGCACATTACTCCGAACTTGCCGGTGCAGCTCTTTTCAATCAGCATGGTGCCATTTGGATGCCACGATATGCTATGCTCGCCCGCTTGCTTGCTGTTGTGGAGACTGCAGAGGCGAGGAAGATCATGCTGTTGTTGAGGGGGCTCGTTTCTGTGTAGGGAGATCTACCGAGAAGAGCTGACCTCCAAGATATTCCAGGAAGCAGGTTGACGCGAAAAAAAAAGTGCTCCTGGATCATGGGTGATAATGATGTTGAAATTGGATGCCCCAACAAGTCGATCTTGATATTGATGCTTGCGAATTTTCGAAATCTGATCCTATTCCATGTGACTGCCCAAGATGACGAGGCTGGATTCTGTATTAAGTGTTGCAGCACCGGTTAGACATTTTCAGCCACATGCTGGTGGGGATCAGGGAGGATGGAGGAACACCATATTTCCAATCCGGACCTCAAAAATTCCGGAGCCGGGAACAGGTCGAGCCAGGATGGCTATGGGGATCCGGAAGTAACGTATATGAATACGATGGCATGAAACTTTCCCCCAAAATACTACCAAACGAAGTTGGATAAATCGGGAATTGGGGTTAGGGATGGGTAGTTTGTGCAAAGAACGCGTTGAAGACTTGAAGTTCTCCGTCAACGATGTCATGATAGCGCCTCCATGATAATTAGCGACATCAAATGTAACATCGCAAATATGTGCGAATTATTCCAGGTAGAAAATCTTCCTCGTAATCACATTCGTGGATGAAAAAGAGGCTGAAGTAAGCCATTGTTTTGGTCCGAACTTCTCGGTGCGAGCTAAACGAGAATGCGAATCGTACTCGGCGTATTGGGGCCCTACCTGCCCCAGAATATCTCACCCAGACCAATGGATTGCGATCTCTCCGAGACAAGCCTTGCTAGTGCCTGCTCGAAGTCTATTTAAGAATAACTCTAATGGGAGCTTAAACTGACCTGGGCAAGTCCTCGCTTGTCAGGTCTTCCAACACGTGTCTGGAAAGCTTGTCGGCTGTCAGTACATGGCATGCTGCACGATATGATGGCCCAAAGATGTCCAATTAAGAAACAAGCTTACGCGGCGGCGTCTGTACTGGTCCTACTTGACAGTGCTGAACAATCAGATACCGATCTTTCCTCAGGGAACGATGACGACGAGGAACAAGCCACAGAACTTTTGCTTTAGCTCAACCCGTAAAAGTCTATTTTGGCCTCGTAGAATGAGATCTTCCCTACTCCGAGTGTGGTAAGTCGTGTGGCACGGCTTGATATTGATAGCTTCTGTGGGTCGGGGATCCTGGCCGAAGCTCTAAGCTTGAGATATATATTGGACGACATTTCCATCCAAACCACGAATCTGTTCCATATCAGCGTTCACAACATCCACAACTTCACCACACGCTTATCACCAGCATCAAAGGCATTCTACTCAGCGATAATCCGCCAAAACAACCTTTCAGCAATGGAGAAATCATCAGTCTCCTCGGCCAGTGCGTCAATCCGAGAAGAGAACAGGCAGTCTGCCCCACCCCAGTATGAGTATTACATTGGTGGCATGCTTGAGAAGCCAATTGTCGTTCCTCGTCAGTAACAGCCTTCGTAGTAGGCTGCTCAAAACTTACAGTGTCCCAGAGCAAACATCGCTTTTCATGATCAAGACTTTCTCTCCCTTCGCACGCGCCTATTCTCCGGCTCTCGCCAATCTGCCCGATCCGATATCCCATGACCAATTTATCGATTTCATTGATGGACTGAACAGTGCGTTCATATCATCGCCTATCTTCCAGATGGCACATATCGTTGGCGGTACCCTTCTCGGAACGCAGATTCTTCCAGCCCAAGTTGTCGGAGGTGTCTTTCAGGTCGCATCTGTCGGCATGTCAGCAGGTGTGTCTATGGTCCGAGTTCGAAGCTACATGAAGAAGGCAAACACGACTCTGTTTGCTCCAAGAAACCTCATCGCTAAGATCATGACCACGAAGAAGATGATGGCCGAGATCCACTGCAATAACGTGGATGCCAAGGGAAAACTGCTCCTCCCACCATTGGAAGAGCTCAGCGATCTCACTCCGGAGACTGGTGCTGTTATTGTTCGCGACCCAAGTGTTGCTGCTCCTGCACCCATAGTCGAAGATCCAAGAGTCCGAAGGACACGTGCCTTGGAGGGCTACATTGCTCCACTCGAATTCGAAGCTGCAGCTCTTCCTAAAGGGGCATATGACAAATATGGAGGAGCGCCACTCAGATGGTTGAATAAGCGACAGGACACCAAATTGAACAAGGCAGCAACCAAGAGCTCAGAGAAGAGGCTGTCAAAAGCGCCAGAGGCTGAAGCTGAGATGGAAAAGTCAGACCAGGCGATTCAAGACATCGAGAACAAGATGATTGAGGTCCACCATCAATCTGAAGCCGAACTTGCAGCTACCCCTGACGATAGGTACAGGATTGAGGCCCGTTCAGAACAGGAGATTGCCATTCTTGAGCAGGCTCGAGAAGTGGAGATTGAGAGAAGGAACAAGGCGCTTGCCTTGATCTACAAGAAGGGAGACAAGAAGCTGAACAAGCTTGCCAAGAACGAAGAGAAAGTTGCCAACCGGATTCTTTGGGTGGTCATCACAAAGATCAATGGCAATGGCGATGATGAGCAGATGGAAGTCGGGAGTATAGAAAGCAGTGAACGACCTACGTCCAATTAGATGCTCGTACTTGGGTAGCAAAGTGCGGAAATTGGGCTTGCTGAATAATGACGGAAACGAGACTTGCTTCGCTTTAGATCCCCTCAATGTATTGTATCTGCTTTCAAGCCACATACCAGAAAATACTTGATTTCGCAACTTGCTCCCTTTTCACAGTTCCCTTGTGCCAGCCTCTGCTAATATCTTTGGTCAGGGGCGCCAAATTTTCCTGGGTAACGATTTTGCACCGAGGTTGCGTCCTGCAATTGGCGTGTGCATCTCAACTCGATATCAGGAATTCGCCCATTCCTTGCCATTGCAGGCACCCAGCCCGTATCCAGACCCTTCACAGTACTGTGGGCACATCGCAAGGAACGGAGGATTCGAAAATCGCAACGGAAGGTGGCAGCCCACTGGACCGGCGCATCATGAGCAAGCTTTCAAGTCTGAGCCCAAGATACGTATCTTCAGCATCAGTCTTGTCCGGTGTTACCCATCTTCCAAAGCACTAGCTGTCCTGTTTGTGTCTCGAAAGTTGGTCGAACGTTCGTTTTTGGCCCGTTTCGCTGTCGAAGGGTTGGCATTTTGCATTTCGCCGGCATTTCTACCATCGTGATAGACTGGAAGGCACGTATGCTTCGATACTGGCTGGTCATGCTGTCGCAGGAACTCGGATCTGGTGAAGATACCGAAGTCCTGGTAGTCTTGGATGGCCGAGGTGCGCGATTAGTCGGAGTGCTTGGCATCAGGATCTCGGTATCTCGGCGCCCGTGCAACATCCAGCAACTGCTTCATTTGAACGATACTCGCAACAATCCTAACACACCCCTAGGCAACCCCCACACTGATAGGAACTGTTCATGTCGACCCTCAGCTATGTATCTCGTGCTCTAGTGAGCAAGTGGAAGTTATATCGAAGCCCAGGTATGAGATCCGCCGTGGAGAATCGCCTGGCCTGTGCATCTCGAGCCCCGAGATGCCCTCACTATTTCACGCCTGGTCTCTCGTTTCTTTCTTATTGAGATGCGTTTCTTTCACTGAATTTGCAAAGTAGCGGTGCCTATTGATATTCCAAATGTTCATATCCGCCTCTGCGGATCTTTTTGTTCACTAATGCTTTGGCATTCTGGTACTATTTCGACACTTGAAGCACAACATGACTTTATACGCGCTGGGGAGCATTTGATGCGTAACTCTTTCACTGGATTTAAGTGCCCTAATGATACTGGTATCAGCCACAGGCCAAAAGCGATTCTGTGTTCAGCATGGCTCTTTGTCGAATTAAATGTGCACATTTGTCGATTTCTTTGTCGCGCATTTCCTTCATCCAAAACAATGGACCAAAACATACACCTCTCTGAAGGCTTCATCGAGATTTTCGTCTACGATATCAGCAGTCCCAAATTCCGTGAAAATGGAGCAATTAGATGCGCCGATCGAAACGTCGTCTAATGACTCGCCGGATTGCCATCCAGAACAACCTGAAGTCGACAACGGAAACTCACATGCTGATACAGCTGCAGACTATGACATTAGGTTCGGAGATGCGGAAGAACGGCTTCGAAAGCAACTACGAGCTTTGAAAGAACGATTGAAGGCACTCAAAGAAGTTGTTCTGGAATCCAACGAAGCTTTCGCCAATCCTGACGATGACCCAAGCCAGGTATCACCCCGCACTCTCCAGCAACAAGTCTACTACCGCCAGATCTTATCCGACATTACAAACCAGCGAAATTCGTATTCTGCCCGGGTGCAGAGCCTCGAGGAACGAGTGGGACGCTTACTGTCATCTGAGTTGTTTGGCGGAAACGGGACTGTTCAGAATCTAGTCGACCAGCGAGGCGTCGTTGTGGTTGATCCAGACCTTTACTATGAGATGCATCGTGAGGGTGGTTACCTATCGCAACTTGAGAGAGAAACCTTGAGAATGCACAGTGACCACGAATCCACGGAATCTGAGATCCTTGCGAAACTTGTTGCAGTGAAGGCAGAGAAGGTCATGGTGGAAGCAGATCGTGACACGCTCATAGACGAGAATGAAGACTTAAGGGAGAAGTTGAAGACAATACTATTCAGATACGAAGTGCTCGTCCAGCAACGGAACTCGATACAAAGCGACAGCAGTGGGATAGAGACATTGATCGACACATCAGAAGATGAGATCATTGATTTGGCTGACGATGGAGAGGAAATCATAGGAAGGGATGACAGGCGAGAGCTACATATCGCTCAGCACCACGACACGACCCAGGCTATACCTGCAGCAAGTACCGACGACTTCAACGAGGCACAAATTACCCTCATTCGCTCAGAGCGCGATTCGGCAATCCAACAGAACGAGGACGCTCGCAGGACCCTGGCAACAAGAACAGCAGAAAGAAATGGCGCACATCAGCGAATCCGCATCCTCGAAGCTTCCTTGACAGAGAGTCAAGAGAAGATTGCACAGGTACAGGCAGAAATTCGCAGGAAAGAAACCCAAGAGCGAACGCAAGCAAATGTCTTGGACACAGAAGTAAGCACGAGGGAAGTCGAGCGCAAAGAAGTCGGATTCCTGCAAGAAGAGTTAGAGCACGCCGTAGCAGCAGCATCGATGGCTCAGCATGAACGAGATGTCGCTCGAGTCGAGATCAAAGTCCTACAGGCAGAAAACGCCATTGCTCATTCAGCTGCTGAAACAGCACATGACGTTGTCACTGAGCTCCAGGCTTCGCTAGAAGCGGCAAACAATGCTGCTTTGGCGGAGCGTGAGAAATCGGAAGATTGCAGGCGAACTCAGAACAGGCTGAGGGTTGAGAGGGAGACACTGCGAATTGAAGTCGGAAAACTAGGAAAGGCATTGAATGAAGCCCATCAAGTCTCAATGGGCTTGGTACGACACGGAAACATAACAATTGGCGATCTCGTCCATATACAAGAGGAAAGGGACGCTGCATTGGCTAGACTAGGTACACTTCAAGCAGAGCTCGACAAAGCGACCGGCACAGCAAACGAACTTCAGATGGCTCTGGATGAATGCCTGTCTAGGCATGCAAATGGTCCAACAGATTATTTGGCCATGGAAGAATTGAATCGGGTTATAGCGCAGCGAGACGAAGCTCTAGCTCATGTCAAGGAACTTGAGCGGTTACTTGAAGACCTTGAAGACGACTATCGGACGAATCTCGACCAATGGGAGAGACAGACGCAAAGAGACGAGAAGGAGATCCATGATTGCAGAGATCTCTTAGAAGAAGAGAAGAAGCAGAACAAGACCCTCTCAAATAGGCTCGAAGCCGCAAACATCACGTTACAAGAAGTCGAGGCGAGAGCAGCAACGGCAGAGGCAAGATCAAGGACCTTAGAGATCCAGAATCAACAAATTGGACAAGACCTCGACCACTCAAATGAGGACAGAGAAGAACTTGAGGCTGCGTGCGAGCGGCTTCGTGCGGAATGCCATCGACTTGAAAGCACGGTAGTGGCCTTACGAAATGAGGTGATCCGCTTGGGTGGTAGAATTGTGGCTCCAGACGGAACAGTTCAGAGGGAAGACAGCTGGCCTGATGGAGCTCCATCTCTCGGCCCTGGATCCAGTGAAATACCTACCCAACCTATCCCAGCACCACGTCCAGAGCAACACCAGGAAAAGGATAACCACTCCGTTCCACATCCGCGGCAGAGGTCGACAAGTACCCGTCGACGGCCCCGCAAGGCAAGCAATGTATACGAGTCGTCGATCAGCGACTTGTCCAGTGTCGAAAGTGATGTGTCGGTACCTAATGAATCGCACCTCCCATGGCGTCCGAAGTCACGTCCTGCTAGGCGTTCTGACTCCACGGCTCCTCTACGCACCAGCCCTACTATGTCAACACAGCTCAATCCTCGGACTTCAAGGAATCCACAACCTTACTATGGGGCTTCGAACAGATCACGGTCGTTGAAACGAAAAGCCGATGCTGATCGTGAGGAATCAGGGGTGGTAAAGAAGAAACGATCGAAATCTTGAGAGGGTCAGTCATCGGTGCTTGTATATTGGCAGTTACTATTTTTTGGATACCAATTCGTCTTCGTACTTGACATTGTTCTTGCCTGCTCACATCTCATTTGTGTGTTACCTTACCCTTTTAACCAGCCGCCAGGGCTAAAAAAACGGCTTACTCGCCTAGCACGATGAAGTCATGAAGTCATGAGCGTAACTGGGAAGGGAAAGATGCATGAATTTCCATGAGCTCACGTTTTCATTCATCTGCAAGAATTTGAACACGGTTTACAATTGATTGTTCATTAATGAGTGTCTGATCTAGGTCCGCTGATGCCTAAACTCCAAGCAATGCCAGTGCAAAGCACAAGTTCCATCCATCAAACTCCAAAATTTCTCTACAAATACAAGCTTATCATGACCCTAGAAGAAAGTCTATCCCGAGTCTGCCATTATCATGCTCTACAAAACACTAACAGCAACCCTCTTCGACTTCAAACTCTTCGGAACGACAACGCTCAAGACACCATTCTTCAACCCAGCAGTCACGAAATCCTGCTCGATCCTCTGCTCAAATGTAAAGCTTCGAGCGAACTCTCCAACCTTGCGTTCGGCAACCCAGTATCTTGGTCTTGGGCCCTCAGTCTCCGGAGCAGCAGTAGAAGACGAAGCAGCTGCGGATTCTGGCTGCTTGCCCTTTTCGGCAGCTGTTGGTGTGGTTGTGGTGCTGGCGGGTGTGACAAGAGGGGTATCAGCCTCATCATAATCGTCCTCGACAGTTGCGCTGTATCCAGACTTTTGCGAAGATGTCTCGGCATCTGTTTGGGCGGCTTGTTCAGCTTCTTGGACGGGAGCAGCGGCTGTGGTGGAAGCGGTGTTGTTATTCAAGCGGCGTTCGGTCTTGCCCTTGATGACGAGAGTTTGTGCGTCTTGGAACTGGATATCGAGGTCTGCTTGCTCCAAACCTGGGACTTCGCCGTACAGCTCATATGCCTCGTTCGTCTCGGTGACGTCGAAGCGGGGTGTGAAGGTTTGAGGTCTGTGGACGCGGCGAGCGCAGGGGTGTTGTTGTTGTTGTTTTTGTTGGGGCTGGTCGAGCTCGGAGAGGAGCTGGAAGAGAGCGGCCTCGGTGGGCAGGTATGCTTGTGGGAAGAAAGGCATTTTGATACTTGTCTGTTTGTTGAAGGTGTTTGAGCTTTGAGAAGGAATCTTTGGGAGTTTGAGATGGAAGTTGAAGTGAGTTTGAGGAACTGTGTGAAGATCTGAGTGTCTATTTCTGAATGATAAAAGGAAATCTCAAGGTTGATCTCAGCTGCTGTTATATACACCTTTCCTACCTCCAGGCTGAGTCGAAGACGCAATCGTCTTGGTGAGAAATCGCGATTACGAGGCATCTCGAGTGCCTTCTGGTGGCAGCGGGAAGGGGGTGGAAGAAGGAAGAAGGTCACGTGAAGCTGAACAAGCCACATTACAAATCAGCCACGACCACGGATTTAGGAGGTTTTCGAGTCGTGCTAGACGGGAAGGGGCGTGGATGGCTTGGGAAACAAAGACGAGAAATAGGATTGCGATAGTTGGGTAGGTTGGCTGGGAAAGAAAAAGCAATTCCTTCATACTCTTTAACTTGGGAATGATCACGTGCTATTCTTTCGCCACTCGACAACACTTCACAATGTCGTGTGTTGAGCTGCCTAACAGAACCTGGGAAACGTATCATGAGAATTGACTTGCATCGTACGAAAGAAACATCAGTCGACCTATGGTAGATTCTGGCCAATTTTGAAGCTCAGGGGCGTTTATTCCCAGTGGCAAATCTCACCTCGAATCCCTCAGAAGGGTGTTACGTTTCTATACAACTCTTCCGGCTGTAGTGAAACTTTAATCATACTGTAAGCGGCTTGTTTGGCAAGCAAAGTCGCTCATCTTCGTGCTCAATATGACAACTCCGAGGAAATCTCGAGCAATGAATTCACTCAGGCGAGCACATCCACAGGCTCACGGGAAATTGATTGATGCTCTGTCATGTATTGAGGCGAGCTTTATGATAAAAAGTCATCGTTTGAGATACATTTAAATGCTCACGCTCTGTAGATCCACTGCTCTGCAACTAGACATATATGGCTGGAGCATCATTACAGAGGTGAGGAGTCATCCAACCTGTCCAAGCCACATCGCTCGATAAATTTCTCGTCAAAATTCGGAAAACTGTTCGTTGGATTATAGATTGGGTATCGGTCCAGAAATACTGATCAAAATGGTTATCGCCACTCCAAGCCTAGTCGTAACAGAAGATAGGCTGGTACGTTGACAACAGTCCAGCTATCGACGGCAAAAGAGGTTTCGCTACGCCGTAATCTATTGAAAATAAAGACTACGAATAACAAATACCAACTCAGTACTAGTGTTTTGGATTGTGTAGACAGGAGCAATTCGGAATACAGGCTTCATAATGCTGAAGTCCAGCCCCAGCATAGAGTATACCTCTTGAAAGGGTTGCAGAAGTCTGTGGTGTCGTTTAAAAGCTGTATCTCCCACAATGACACCATATCTTCCATGAGACGTCTATATGTAATAATCTACTGACGAGATCTCACCCATAACGCTGGTGGATCAACTTCGTCGCGTGGAGTCCTTCTATGTCACATGGTATTCCTCGACTGATGCGTCACCCAACACATCTAGTAGTTCTGTCAGTTCAAATGCAGGCATCGTATATGGGAAAGATTAGATTTAAAGCCTCACATCATTTGAATTATTCAATTAATTGTGAACTCAAATATATAAATCTCACCAGCGCTTTCTACCAAGTTGATGGGGTATCATTCAACAGTGACTACAACACGTCTGACCCATGGATAAGGGTATGATAGAAGCACGAGCGACTTGAGTTACATAGTTGTTACAGAAACAGCTTCATTCTGTACAACATCGGAGCCCAATTCCGTCAGAATTGCAAGTATGTAGATTCACCAACATGATGACGCGGCTGGGAGGTGAAAGTGCTAAGCGAGAAATCAACTCGCGACAACAAACATTTTCGTGGGGAAATTTGACAGCAAAGCTCTATTGTTAACTTTGCCAGACGTGTAGAACAGACTAGATACTATATCTGGAAATCTTGAGATTGATTTTGTCGTCTTGAAAGACTGCCTGCGTCTTAGAGAAAATTCTCAGACACGCCGAAACAAAGCTTCTAGGACTGGTACACCATCATTTGCTCGCTGCTTGGATTGGAAGCACTGAGTACAGGTAACAAGATATAGATAGCTCTACAGTTTCTCTCCAAATATATGATTGGTTAGTCTATTCACTTGATTCTTGCGGTTGTCTCTCTTCACGGTCGACAGTGTGGCCCTACCAGTAGCGGGGCAAGGTTTGGTGACATTTTTGGATCGAGCCGTTTCAGCTCACCAAGTGAAGCACAGACACCGAACCTACTAGCAGTACATAAAGCATGAAATGATCACAGTGGCTGTTCTCGGCAGGACAGCGCAGCAAAGAGTATGCCTAAGACAGGGTGGATTGCGACTTTCTAAATCGCGCTTTAGGTGTATGCGTCCCCTTGACGACTTGACATAAGTTCTCGAATCATAGATATTTCTCCAATCAGCAATTTGACCATACTTCACCAGTTCTCTTGACTCCCTATTGATTGTTCACGGTGAGAGCCAGCAGAAGTTTGATGACAGCAAACTCGAGACTAGCAGCACGAACGCTCACTGCAAATCCAGACTTCTTGATCTCCGAGCACACTGCGCCAATCATTAATATTAGTAACAGTGACTGTACCTTCAAAATGAACTTAGAATACCTTATCAAACATACAGATACGCATACACATACACATACACAGTAGTAGTGGCGATCAAGCAGCAGCGTCAGATATCTCTACCCAGCCAACGGCGGCAGCGTCATTAATCAATGGGATCTACGACATAAATGACTCCACAGCGGGAGCTTATGTATGGCGATCACTTGAAGCTCTGAAATCTCGCATGAATTCGAGAAGAACTCAAGAACGTGCTCTGAATGATCTGGTGATCTGCGGATGGTAAATGTGTGCGGAAAGAAGATGGCGAGCCAATGTGGTGGTTTGAGTCAGACATTTTGCTGACAAGTCGATGAATAGAGGTTATGAAGAACGAAGACCTTACCAGGATGGCAGAAGGAGATGGGTTGACATGCTTATTGAAGAGAGAAGATGTTACCGCGAGGTGTCGAGACGACAGCTGCTTGGTTTAAGAATGCCTTGATGAGCCGTATACCAGATCGAAGCAGGTAGGGCATAAAATGTGCATGAGAATCCTTACGAGGATCGCAGACTTTGTCCGAAGAGTAGAAAAAAGGGCCCCGTCGAGCAGTACGCATCACTTGGCCGAGAGAATGCACCAATCTCGAGGGATAAATCAGACCAAAAAGCTTACCAAAGCTTGATATGCGCAGCATCGTGCTCGATGGAAACGCCGTCGTTGGTCAAGACATCGACGGTGCGCCATCCCGCCTTGGAAAGTATTGGCAGACGTCGTTGTCCGTTTGTAGGGTCCGGCTTGTTTGTTTTGGACGTGGCTTTTCTATGCGAGATGACATGATAGAAACTGGAGAAATTGAAATGGAGATATCTCTGCCCTTTTTGTTTTCTTGTCATATCGATCTGATTATATGTGGTAGAGTCGAACACGACGGGTTCTTGATCCTTTAGCTGGAGGGAGTATCTGAAGAAAGTGCCGAGAACAAGAAGACGACAATTGTTTCTATTCACGTACGTTTTCGTCTGGGGTGTGTGGAATCATCTGTGGCTTCCATACATTTGCACGCCTGTAGCGCCACGTCCAATGGATTTACCTTTAGGAACGAGCTTTTAAAAAGAATTCGAGATGACGGCTCCAGACTGGTCGGGCCTGGTGTTGATGATGGGTGGGGGAAAAGTTCGATAGGCGAGACACGGAAAGCTTTTCCCCACCAAGTCTAGACTCAGGCTTCCCAACGCTAGAGACCCCAGACAGACCCAGCTGTTCCTGGCCAACGCTGCGACCACGTTTTTGATCTCGCTGTTCTGACTGGTCAGTTTCAACGACACCTCTCATTCCAATGTCATCGCCCGCTGTATCTCGAAAGCCACATCAAGTTTGCATGCTGTTCAGCTGCTCGTGTGAGGTGGCTCAATGCATCCAAGGCTTTCTTGTGTCCTCCCAAGACGCCGAGGCTGGGGAAGCAGTGCTTGTGTGTGCATCAAGCCTTTTCCAAGAGATGTCCAAGACAGCCACAAACAAGTGTCCGATGTCATCGTCAACGTCAAGTCTCGAGACAGTATCACGCCGGCTTGTCCATCTTCCTCTGAGCTGACACGTTGCTTGGATGGATGGCTCAAACTTTCTCGTGGAGAAGGAGGGACATGGTGAGAACGGCCCTGGTCAAACACCGCTCAAGGATTTTCTGGAAGCCTTCCAGATTCAGCACAGGTATCCACCAATGACCGGAAGCCCATCTCGATCGATTGCGTACAGCATGGCCCGGAGTACGCCACCAGAAGAAGCGGATAAGAGCAATCTGTCGTCAGCAAGGCTCTCGCAAAGTTGACTTCCTCGTTGGCAGCAACCCCTTTGACGATGGAATGCACTTTCAAAGAGGCGTTTTTTGCTCTTCGCTTCTTGCATCGTGCTCATGGCATGCTTTTCCATTGGTCCCAGCTGGTGTAGTGGTGTTGGTACACCACGGAAACTTATTTAGTCTTTTGGTTAATGGTACTGGTGCTGGCACGGTGCCATTCCAGACGGCGGAACGAAGCGACTGGACTGGAAGGTGTGTCTCGAATCTTGCAGTCTATCGATTGCAAATCTTAAAGCATTCAACTAATGATAGCGAACCATTCAGAGCATCTAACTGTCATCATGATAGAACTATTCGTAGGATGCAACTAGGTTTCTTCCCGGTCGCTGCAACCTTATTTCTTGGCGCATCGACACACCCTTACCTGATGGGTACCATCTCCTAGACTAGTATCCGATCCACACCACCCAGCCTGAGAAAACGCCCAAAAGAAAGTACTACCTCCATGTTGTATCCCTGCAGGAATCCACCTCCGAGGACCCACTACATTGCTCCTGCAGACCCCCCTCGTACAAATATCAGGACCCCCTCGAAAGTCAACCCTCTCCTCTTCAGCCGCGCCATATTTCAGACGCCCTCAATCAAAAGCCTCCGTCGACAAGTCAATACAGCATCGTCTTGAAGACATACATCAGACACAATGGCAACTCCTGCCAATATTGCAGCGATGAATAAGACATCTGGAGGCAATAATGCTTTCCATAACTTCAACAACGACTTCGCCCACATCCAAGATCCCAATGAGCGAAGGAGACTTGCTCTTGCTGAGATTGATAAGGCTCCTTTCGGCTGGTACCACGTACGAGCTTGCGTAGTGGCAGGTATTGGGTTCTTCACTGATTCTTACGACGTATGTCATCCTACTTCGCCTTGTTGGTCCAACTAACAGGTACCCAGATCTTCGCTATCAACCTAGTCACCAGTATGCTTGGAATAGTGTATTTCAACGACAGCAAATCCCACGGTACTATTCCAGTCAACTCGGATACCGCTATCAAAGTTTCCACTTCTGGTGGAACTGTCCTCGGTCAACTTGGCTTCGGATATCTCGCAGATGTGGTTGGACGAAAGCGGATGTATGGACTTGAGTTGATCATAATCATCTTCGCGACTCTCGCGCAAGCTCTATCTTCAAACTCTCGTGCTATCTCAATCACCGGGCTCATCATTTTCTGGCGTGTTCTCATGGTAAGTTTCTTTGCAAAATTGGATACCAAAGCTGAACAAGCCAGGGTATTGGCATCGGTGGTGACTACCCACTATCTTCCATTATTACTTCTGAATTCGCTACTACCAAATGGCGAGGTGCTATGATGAACGCTGTGTTCGCTATGCAAGGTATTGGTCAGTTCACTGCGGCTATCTTGGCCTTGATCGTTACCACTGGCTTCAAGGGCTCGTTGGAATCTGCTACAAAGGCATCCACCTGCACTGGTGTCTGCCAACTTGCCGTTGACAAGATGTGGAGGATCATCATGTAAGATTGTATCTACTCTCATATTCGTTCGAGATCTAACATCCTCTAGTGGTTTTGGTGCTGTGCCCGGCTGCATCGCCCTCTACTACCGTCTCACCATCCCCGAAACCCCTCGCTACACCTTCGATGTCGCCCGTGATGTCGAGAAAGCCGGCACTGACGTCAGGGCCTACATTAATGGTAAACCCGAAGGTCACCCTGACGAAATCGCTCGCGTAACCACCATGGTCCAAGCCGGCCCCGCTCTCGAAATCCCCAAAGCCTCTTTCAAGGACTTCATCCACCACTACTCGCAATGGAAGCACGGCAAGGTCCTCCTCGGTACCGCAGGCTCCTGGTTCTTCCTCGACGTCGCCTTCTACGGTCTTGGCCTCAACAACTCCATCATTTTGGCAGCAATCGGCTGGACTGGTGGGTCCACCCAGTACGAAGTCTTCCGCAAGAACGCCATCGGCAACCTGATCCTCGTGTGTGCTGGTGCCATTCCAGGATACTGGGTCTCAGTCGCCACGATTGATACTTTAGGACGAAAGACCATCCAGATCATGGGCTTCTCAATCCTCACCATCCTCTTTGTAATCATTGGCTTCGCTTACCATAAGCTCTCTGGTCACGCCCTGCTCGCCCTCTACGTCCTCGCCCAATTCTTCTTCAATTTCGGGCCTAACTCCACGACTTTCATCGTTCCCGGTGAATGCTTCCCTACACGTTACCGTTCCACCTCTCACGGCTTTTCCGCCGCATCAGGCAAAGTCGGCGCCATCATCGCACAGGTTGTATTTGGACCTCTGAGAACTAGAGGCGCCAAGCCAGGTGCGAAGGGCAGAGATGCGAGTCCGTGGTTGAATCATATCATGGAGATCTTTGCGCTGTTTATGCTTTGTGGGTTGTTGACTAGCTTTTTGATTCCGGAAACGAAGAGGAAGACGTTGGAGGAGTTGGCGGGTGAGGTTCCTGGGTACGTATATTAACTCCTCTCGTTGAAGTACTTATACCTGGCGAAGTCTATAGTAACTGACGTTTGAACTTAGAACGCCTAATTATGACCCTGCCCTTACAGGTGGCGCATATCGCCAGAACTCGGAGGAAGACTCTCAGCCTGAGAAGAAAGCAGGAACCGAATCAGTCTAAGCGATGCGAGAATTGCCATCTCTCAAACAGAAGGAGAAGGAAGAATAGAAGTTGTATGAGTCTAGATATTAATGAGTGCGAGAACATGCAGCGTGTTGAGTATTGGTGTTGTTAGGATTCTGAGATACCAGTCTTTTCGTTCAGATAGTGTAGAACAATCGATACATAAGTACTCTTCATAGTTTTCCACATATCTGCATTTGATTGCGGCTATCGTCGATAAAAACCTTATCTGTTGTGTCAATGGAGCCTGAAATCAAATTAAACTTGTTTACACATACCCCTTCGTCTCGGTTAGTAGCGGGATGGGCGCGAAAGGCTGCGGGAGAAACAGTGAAGTCCATTTTATACCACAATTTCCTAAGTACATTTATATTTTAGTTTGAGAGTGAAGCATTGCAAGCTAGAAAGTATCAAATATCATCTACTCGCCATTTGGGTCATGCGTATGAGAATTTCTTCTAGAGACCTCCAGTAATTCCTTCGCATCTTCGAGTATTGACTAGGCCCAGCACATGTGGGCACGTCTTTTTTTAATCTAAAAAAGCTGAAGGTCTCAAGCTTTCTTTCCGCTCATACTGAATTATGTTCAGTCAGAAGAACTGTTACGGTGTGAGCAGTCTAGGAAATGATTCTCATTAGAAGCGTTCTGGATGTACTCCACTCTCAGCCATCAAGGCCGTGCGCACCCTGTCTTGGTGGCTATCCGCAGATCCGTTTAGATACAAATCCTTGATTCTTGCGTCAACCTTTCTTACGAAGCTCTTGAAATCGCCTACTGTCCCTTTCTGCTCCTTCTTTCTAAAGGGGTTGGATTGAAATTTTATCGACTGAAGAGACGTCTGGAACCCAATCAATCGCATTTCCAAATTGTGGTTCTGCTCCACTGATTAGTGATTACGACGTACACAAAACGCAATATCACGGAGATATCTCCGAAACACACCGACCATCCCTTACAGGCTCACATGTAATCTCTTGCAGCTCCCTCCAAAGCTTTTTCCGACAATGGAGTCCGATCCGCGGCAAATCCGGAGTGAGATACGAGATTGCGGCTAAAGTGACCCATTTTCGAACCTGTGTTACACTGCAGGAGAGGCACAGCACAGATAGCCGCGTGTGTCGGCAAATAATTGGGGACTGAAAATCGACCCCTATGTCATTTTTCCCAATGCCATCTTATCATGGTCGGTTCCAAGATCCTGCGCATGGCAGCTGGTATAAGTCGAGTAAGGAGCAGGAGGTTCCTATACGCTCTGCTGGCCGGAGTCATCCTCTATCTTACGATCACCACCGCACTCAGCACATCGTACACCCTCGATCCTAAATACGGACTCCTGGGTGCTCTCCCTGCCTCACCGCGCTATGCCTACGCAACTCTCCTCACCAGCGACGATGAGCGCTATTACATCGGCGCGCGAACCCTCGCCTATCAGCTCCTCGCAGACCCCGAAACGAAGACGACTCACAATATCCCCTTCGTGGTAATGGTAACAACCAACGTCCCAAAGCATCAACGACAACAGCTCATCCTCGATGGCGCAATAGTAGCACACGTCGAAGATGTCTCCCTCCCATTCTGGATTCGGCAGCGACTGCGACGACCCTCGCGGTACGGTGACCAATTCACCAAGCTGCGCGTCCTACAAATGCTAGAATACGACCGCGTCCTGTACCTCGACGTCGACACGCTGCTCATGAAACCACTAGACGGCGTGTTCGACGACCCGGCGGCACGAACTCCCGAGCAGACACAATTCCGTCAGACGAGTCGGTATACAAAAGATGAGACTATGCTGCCAGCTCAATATCTCTTCGCAGCGCGGTCGGACAATGGCAGGAGTAATGACGGGTCAACGGGCGGGGAATACGACCATCCGTACCCACCCATCGAGCGAGATAGCCTCAGCGGAGGATTCTGGGTCGTTGCTCCATCGAACGAACTATTCCAATATTACATGTTCGTCATGCAGAGCTCGACGTTAGGTATAATGCGGCCTTTCGATCCGCAGTTCATGGAGCAGGCGATGCTGAACTACGTGCATCGTAGACACGGCGGAAACATGCCTTGGGTTGCGCTGGACTATAAGTGGAGCGCGACGTTCCCGAATGAGAGGGATGTGGACGCTGGAGTGGCGAGTCTGCATGATAAGTTTTGGGGGAATGGGCCGGAGAGGGCGAAGGAGAGGTGGAAGAAGAAGAAGGAGGAGATGGAGGCGCTTTGGCCTGTTGTTACGACATAGGATGTATGTAGTAGAAAGTTATAGATGTATAATAATGAAGCTATAATAGCCACGCAGTGGATGGACAAATTAGTTGTTGGTAAGAATACGGTTCAAGCTAGGAGAGCCGAGACCTTATTCGAAGTAATGTCAACAATGCACTCAAGCGAGTGAATGCAAAGCCGAGGTATCACAACAGCTTGAGCAGAAACCAAAAGAGACGCAAGCATCGCAGGGGCTAAGGCCTGGAGTGTCGTTACTTCGTGAATTGCAGGGAGAAGCTGTTGCAGGTTCCCAAGCCAAATCAATTACAATGTGCTCAGAGTTTGCACTTTGAAGCATGGAATTCAAATAAGAGTTGATAGAGTACGACGAAGTCAAGAGCAAAGGAAACGACACCAGGTCCGCTTTGCCGGGTCCAGCACAGCCAATACCGTGGTACTGTGGTGGCAGAATGTCTTCCGGCTCCGTCTCGCAGTATCCTATGAATTTGCCCATTATACATGCCACGACTCGTGAAGATGACTTTCGTCTGCGTCTTGATCGGTCTGCTCCTCGGCCTCACTTGCAGGCTTTGGCTCGTTACAGCTTGTTGCGTGACTTGGCGCTTCTCCAATCTGTCATGCTTCTTCATCCTCGCTTCACTCCTATCGGCGTTCTTCGGGTTGTAATACTAGATGCTCGAGATTAACTCATCACCTCTCGACTCCAAGCCCGGCCATGCATATCAAACTCTTCGATGCACGCACTCAGTAGTTGTTCCAAATGAATTGCTCAGGTCAATTGGTAGGGAGGTGAGCCACAATCAACTGAATCAGGGATTTTGGGGGCAGGTCTTGCAGAAGGCTATTGCGTCCTGTGTGTGGGTGCTTCTGTGGAGGGGAGGTTCATTGGGTCGTACCGTCGCGTCGTCTTAGCCGCTACCGAACTTCTGTCCTCATTACAATTTAATTTCTACCAGTACTCTCTCTGGTGCATCTACTGCGTTGATCCATCAACAGATCAAGTGACCGTCGCGATCCAATAAGCACACTGATCTATGATTGACTTGAATACATCGTTCTTCAACCCTCTAGCCACTGCTTCTGTCGCATCGGTTGAAAACAACCACATGTCCTTATCTACCTAGGTTCATTCCTGTTCGATGACGATACATGGAATCGGCGGTCCGTCTTCCTCCGAGCGAGCTTCGATCTCAACGTGCCATCTGCCCAGAATTCTGCACACGATCTCGTACTTGATTTTCCGAGAGATGAATCGTCTTCTACAATTCGTGAGGCCTACTTCGATGGTCCACCTCTGAGAATCCGGCACTTCTCCTTTGACGTCAGTGGACATCTCCCGAATGACACTAACCGCGCACCTTCTAGTATGTCGTTCTGAGGAATGGTCTCTCTAGGAGCCGCAATGATTAGGTGCTTTCGCAGAGAATCATCACTACCATCTTTGACGTGGGCCCTGCACGAAAAGCGAACCTGGAATGTTGGAACCGTAGAAAAAGCCGGCTCATTCACCTGGACAGCCAGGTCAGCATTATCTTCGATTTCACCGTAATTGTGAGTTACGCTGAATTCTTCTGCGGCTTGCCACTTGAATTCACCCTTTGTCTGAATACCAAACCGTGTTTCTTTGACAAATCTCAAGAGCTGCGTTCGGTCACATGCTACGCTGCAGCCTACGACAGTCGCCATTGCCCTGGAATCATTAGAAAGATAAAACAGGAGGCCAAAATGCCGAAGACTCACGGCGAGATGCCCAGCTGCCGGTGGTCCACGAATGTCAGATCCTTGTACCTACGTCGAAGGCGGTTCATGGTGTAGGGCGATAGCGATCCACCACCACAAAATCCCAAAATGCTCTTGACGCAGCTCATTAGCTGGTTCCTTTGTATGACAAATGTTTGGGCCATACGGGGACTCTGTCCAGTTTCTCCATTTCGCTGATCACGCCGTCTATTGCAGCCTCAATATGCTCGACCAAGTCCTGGAACAAGGATGCGAAGACATCTCTGTACCGATAAAAGTTACTACGATTCTCCTGACACTGAACAACAACGGGTACGACTTACCTATGAATGCTCAAGTTGTGGTTCTTTACAATTGTCATCCTATCATGAATTTGAGAGCCTTGTAATGGCCAGTCGTCAATCATGGTTCGGGGAGGCAAAGCGATTTGAATGCGATCTTCCTGAGCGGTACCAGAAAATGTTGTTCGAGTGTTAGTATAGGCCGATTCTCTGGTCATTTGCAGCGCTGTCAGATCTGCCTGCACTGGACCTACCACGTCTCGCAGGGTTTTGCGTGCAAGGTACCAGAACTTCTTGTCGACACTTACAACGCCTACTGGAGCGACATTCAGTTGTGGTGAAGTGATCAGCTGGCCGGCATCAGAGATTGTTGAGATGGCGATGTCCGTGGTCGCGCCACCAACATCACACGAAATGATGGTGTCTCCATGCGCAAACTTATGAAGTTTGGCTACGGAATTCTCGTTTAAAAAGCAGTAAGCTGACGCTTCGCCTTCAGTGAGATCGGTGGAGATGCAAATGTTCTCCGTTCTCGTACTTGGAAGGCAGGAAAACACTGCGTCCTCAGCCATTCGTGTGAAGTCCCGAACGACCGTAGACTTAGGCCAGCATCCTGGCACGGTGAAGTTCCACATGATGCTTCCACTCCTCCAGTCGATAGTACATTCGTCGATCTCCTCTGAGGTTTTCTTGCAGATCATCGTCAGGTAGTCCTGGAACCAGCAGAATAGTTCTTGCTTCGAAGTTGGCGCACCTGGGAAGCTTGGAGTAGAGGCGCATGCAATGTATGACTTAAAGCACTCTACGAACCTGTCACAGGGATATTTCGCAGATATGCCCCAGGTAATGAGTGTATCTTTGCTGTCGTAGGCCAACGTGGTTGGGATTTTCCTCTCTCTGGGACTCCATGTCTTGCTTAGTTGATTGTCGCGCCAACATGTTACTAAAGGCAGTTAACTTTAGATGCTCGAGAAGCCGAAAATAAACCTAGAGGTGGGTTAAAATACCAGAGCCAGTCATCCCAAAATCGACACAGATGAGTGTTTCTCTTTGTCGTGCCATTGCTAGAATGCAATCCTCGCTTGCTTTCTCGTTCGAACTCGTCCGTATTCGGTGAACAGCTGGTGTTCAAGAGCAGTCCAACAAACAAAGGAATCTCCATTCTCATAATCCTCGCTCAGGTCGCCATTCTCGACGCAAATCTCGGCTTCCTGCTTGGATGTTTGAAAAATCAAGTTAATTGAAGACCTTGATTCAGTGCTGTCTGGATGTCTCGGTAAAGTGCATCTTGCCCGAGACTGATTGTCGCAGAATAGCCATAGCACAAAACGTTCAGCATCCAACTCACAACAAAGAATTCAGTTCTCCATCAATCAGAAGGACCGCTCTCAAGGAGCTGCATCTCAAGCTGCAGAAGTTTCCCAGCCCTACTACCAACTCAACTCAAGATGACCTCCAAAGCCGCTCTCGCTCTTGCCATTACCCTTCCCTTAGCAATGGTTTGCATTGCTTTCATTATCGGAAGCGCAATTCTTCTGTTTCGTTTGGGAAATCAGCGTAAAGAATCATCCAGACTTGATACAGAGCTCCTTAACGTTCAAAAGCAACTCGCAGCTTTTCCTAGGCCAGGATCAGAAGATCCCCACCAGAATGAATTCTTCTTGGAAGATATCTCATTGGCTTATGGAAGTTTCGTCGTCGCTGTCTGTCAACATGTACGCAAATGGATTGACCTTGAAAGCACGTCATCACCTCCAAGAAAGGACTCTGATCCTCAACTTCAGGCTATTCTGTTTCCAGAGCCACCGCGGTTGCTGCCCATCAATAAGGGCATGGATACTGCTCTATTCTCGAATCCGCACCAATACACAATCGAAGAGATATGCTCTGCGATCGAGGCGAGAGGGACTCGGCACGACATGTTCCAGTACATTCTCATGTCAATCATGCTTAAGGGGGTCACGCTTCGCGAAGACGCTGCGTCGACTCTCCTTCCATTCACGCCAGACGACGTCCGATCTCTTGCTAAGCTTCACGGGGCAATTCGAACACTCAATCGTATGTAACTGACGTTGCTGCATATGTACTCGTGGTAGCCACTAACTCTTGATCTCTAGTCAGTGGTCGTGTTTCTTGCCACATAGCCAATTTTTGGATCTACAAATCATCGCCAGGGCACCACGGTCCAACGCGGTCCGAGTACTACAAGTTTGTTAAATCCGTATTCGAGCCTCACTTTGCCACAGACGTAGACATGTTTCGGTATCGTACCGATCTCGACGATGTCCTGGACAAAGCGATCGAGTTTGGGAAGAAAGTTAGTGGGAGGGCTGCGGACCATATCGAAGCGCGCTGGGGCAAGAGAGACGACGTCGATGGGATCGTGACGTACCCTGCACTCTATGCTGTTGAGTATGTGAAGGATGGTCGTTTCGTTGACCACTGCTTGGATAAGGGGGCGATTCACCGTCCGAGCGAGGAGGAGATCATGTGAGACGTGAATACAAGAGGGGTTTTGTTGGAGTCGGTTTGAAAGTCTCGCAGGCTTCTCATGGATATTTCTTTAATGCGTCTACTGTTTGCCGTTTCTTTTGGTGCTAATAGAACCCTTTTGGAATTTTTCGGTATCTGCATTCTGCTGGGTTGGAGGGTCTAGTGACGAAACATAGGATGTATCTACGCGGATGTATCCTGTATCGTCTCGTTCGTGTAGTATGCATCGCAGTCAACTGCTCCCAGCTCTCCATCGTACCTATCCTTGCATCATCCTTATGTGACCTTGTCTTAGGAATATTGGCAAAATTCTCAAGTCGGTCATCCTGTCGTAGACTAAGACACTTTCATACTCTTCGCTCAGAGCAAATGTTTCATCACCTCCAATCCACGATCCTCTCTCCTTGGTAGTTTGCACGGTACAGTAGTCAGCGTGGATCAGAAGGACTTGTATTCGAAACTGTTTCAGTCTTCGGAAATTATGCGTAAAGAGCTTCTTTGTTACTCCTGGTCGCAACTTCAACGCTGCTAGCCAATTCCACTGTTTGAACCGTGCAAAAACACCACGTCTTGAAGCCTCCAACTCGATCTTCTTTGTTGAGGCCGTATGTCTTGCACATACTTGACCGATCAGGAGAACATGAATCAAAGGTGGTCTCTACTCAAATAAATGAGTGTTCCATCTTGTATATACTTAGGATTCCCTGACTTGCGTTCGTCGCATCAGACGTTCCAAGTCCCTCACAATCTCATTGCATTTCATTTTTCCAGCTCCCTGACCGATACCTTGTCATTCCTCTCCTACAACATTACACAGGTCTTCCAACCTTCCCTCCTCATAACAAAGAGCAGGCTACTCCCCCATATATAGTCGGGTGAACGACCCCTCGATCTCCTCCCAAAATGGAAGCTATTGGTATCCTCGAGGTCATTCTCAGCAGCATCGAACTCATCAAGGGTATCAACACCACCATAAAGGACTTGAAAGGCACCCCCTTAATTTTTCAAACAATCCACGACCAGGTCAATCAAATCACCCACCAACTAAATCACCTTCAGCGGGAGTCACAGACACGCATTCTCCCCCAAGATCTCCGAGAGGCCTGGCTGGGGTACCAACAAACATGCAACCGGACTTTGAAGCGCGTTCAGGAAATTTTGTGCTCCTACGCGACTGGCAACAAGACCAAGCTTGCTGTTTTCAACAACGCCAAGTTCCAGTACATGGGTGGGAAGGAGGAATTGGATGGCTTACTGAGACCACTCAGAGAATGCAATAACTACTTCACCTGGCTTTCTGAGTAAGTTTTGAGTTCTAGTTCTACATCCACCCACAGCCCTATAGGTGTACGTACGGGCGCTGAAGACGTAATGTTAGGAATATTCTCAAGGTCTGTTTGACGACTAATCTCCTGAACGGAGGCGGTCGGGTCTCGGCAGACGTTGTACCTGTTCTGAGTCTTGGCCAATACGTCCAGTTGGTGCAGGAAGCTGATGCTGCGAAGCAAGAATCGTCATGAACCTCGACTTGTACTAGTTTTCTAGAACAACGAAGCATCCATGTTGGATGTGGGAAGCTTGTGAGAAGTTCGGGGCGATTGCCGTTCATATGAAGCTGCTTTCCTTTCTGTAATTTTGAGCTTCCTACCTAGAAATTGACAAATTACTCCATGGCCCAATATGGATCCCCTTCAGACTTTGATATTTACTTCTTCACGAGGTAACTTCCAATTTGCCACCTTATTATGGACGATGTGCTCCGCGTTCTCCTTTTGCGGGCACCTCTTCATCTCACCTTGCTACGACTTGTTTCTTCGGCGGTAATCGTGCACTTGAGCCTCCGAAGCCGCGTCGACCAATTCATCAAGCTGCACGTCTCTTGAGTTCTATTTTCGGGGCCATTCTTGACATATCTTCGCTGCCGATCGTCTCAATTCCGCTTGAATATGCTATAGATCTCCAGCTACCCTAGTGTAAGTATAGCAAGTTGCAGACATATTATGGAAGGGATTGTTGTTGTACTCTTCCTGTCTGACCTGCGGGAGAAGGTTCATGGTAGCAGAACAGGTTGCAAAACATCGTTGAGGAGTAGGACAGCAAACAAACGGAATTTTGTTTTTTTGGAGACATCAACTTACTTCGACTGTGCAATTGTCTGTCGCATCGAGATTTCGTCCCGGCTATGACGAAAGCGTGGAAATGCGAAAAAATCGAAGATGGGTATTGGCTGGATACCTGATGACCGTTGACAACTAGGCTCCAACTTCTCCAAAGTACGAAACTGGAGGAGTGTAAAATAGTCTAGATTTGTAGGTTGTGGCTTGTAGTCATTCATCAAATTAGCCTGGATGCGGCTTCAAATCGCTGTCCCAGTATGTAATTATATTCCAAACGCATCCTGCCAGAGGTACTTTGTTTACACTCTCCTACGCTTCGGCAAATGGCGGGGTTGGCCGGGTTGACCTGCCGTCCACTGACCTTTACGCCACCCGACCCCAGACTTGGATATGAAGCCAAGTCCCCAGCCAGAGATCTTCACCAACAATCCCAAGGGCTCCAATGGCCGTTCCGAGCATCCCCTATGAATTCCTGAAAATTTCTTGGCCTTGCTTTGCCTCATGTCGCCATGGCTTTTACCATCCGTGAGCCGTGCTGTCACTGGTGCCTGGATGCGTTGCTCCTCCGTCATAATAGTACGCTGAGCTTGTGCCAAGCAGCAGTCTTGTCCTCTCACTCAGTGAACCACCATATGACGCTGTCCCTCTTCTACACAGTCCATCAATGAGAATGATCCAGCGGTAGTAGCCGACAATTGTTTGTAGATTTTCGTTTCACGAGATTCTATATGTGTTCACCATTCGACCAAACACCATCAGGACTCTCTGCTCTCTCTACCTTTCCTCCCAATAATAGACTGTGCATCTGCGTTGCTTGCTTGCTCTACAACAATGCACTTCCTCACTTTGTCCTCAACCTTCTTGTACCTCCTCATTTTCATTCTCCTCTCCACTTTAGCACCCTTGGATATCTCTGCGACATGCACAAACTGGACTAGAACCCGCGACCGCTGGTACGACGGCCTCCTCACCGCTGTCTCACCCTCCTTGTACATCCCCCTTGAGTCGCTCGCCTGTCCTCTCTCCACAACCTCCAACACAACATGCACGATCTCCCGAAAAACTTACCCGATCACCGTCCCCCGACGCCTCAACATCTCTGCAACCGAGTACAACCTCTCGGACGCTGAGTTCGAAAATATCTTCTCCCTGGCAAGCACAAGCTTCGGGCTCCTCCGGACCAATGATTCGGCTCCTCCGCCTTTTATCAGTCGTAACACGACGGTGAGCTCGGAGGATTTAAGTGGTGTCTTTGTTGATGTGGAGCCGGGTAAGAATAGAACTCTATACTGGGTTCCGTACTTGCTGTATAGTTATGGGATACTGGGGGAATGTGCGAATGGGAGTGAGAGGCTGAATGGGGTGGGACTTTTGGGGAATGCCCCGTATCTGTGGGCTAATGAGATGAATGTAAGTGTGGTTAGAGGGTCGTTCGCAGCAAGGACGGAGAATTTGACAGTAGATGAAGGGGCTGGGGATGCTGATGATGATGAGAATGGAGCTGGAAGGCTAAGAGGAGACTGGATTGGTAGGTTCGTAGGAGGGGCGATGGCTGTACTGTTCTCCGGGGCGATGTTTTCGTAGATTACTGTCTTTATCCGACGCCTTGGACGATTATGGCTGCTTGTTCGTATGTGATACAACTTTTTTTCTTTGGTAATTTAGATCTACCTGGGAATGTCTGCCATCCATTTTAAAGCCGCTGCATCTGTCTCTATCATTCCTAAAACCGCTTCTGATTGATCCACTAGACATAATACTTAACACCATCGAGAATAGATCTTACCAAGAAGCACTCGCTGACTTGACAGCATGTTCCAACGCAATGTACATTTCATTTCCATCTGCCGCGTACCTAGAAATATGCATGACTTTCACAATCCTGTATGAATTTAGGAATTGTGAGCAATCCTCGATTCCTTTGTGAAAGTCTGTCAGATCTACTTCGGCCATGCATCTATGTCTTGCGGGCATTCTCACTTTAGTTAGAATAGCATTACTTGAAGATATCTGAATTTAAATGTTGCTTGGGGAAAGACCTTGATCATGTTTGTGTTTTGTGTATACCAAGAGATCTTGGTGACTGAGAATCTCAATAGCGGGAAGAACTCATCCTGAGTTCAATTCATTCATTTCTCGAAGTCATTGGACATTCCATCTTTAATTTATTGGACATGTTACATATGCGCGACATTCAGCGAGCTTGAAGCACTTATTGTGAGGTGAAATAGGCGAGGTCATTCACCCGCTTACTCACACTTCGGCAACTCCTCACATGCTTCTCGAGATTTGTGTCCACTACAACTCAAAGCCCGTTCACAATATGACAAGATGTCCCGCGATATAACACACGAAGACTCCGATTCCAATCATGAATTGCATTTCCTGACAGCAACAGACTTAGCACAATTCCGAGATCCGCAAACCAAGAAGAAGGTCCGAAGCCACATTCAGCGGGGGCGGCAACGGAATCGGAAACAGGCCCACCACAACAGGAAAGGAGAATTTGTTCTAGATACATCTATGCTCGCTCCAACTGGTTCCAGCTCGTCCAACCAAGCTAACGAGAAATTGGGAACAGCTCTGTCTGTACCACATCCAAGTGATCTCGGATCTGGACGATCTGATCCCTTCAAGCGATATCCCATCGACATGAGCCTTCGGAATCACGAGCTTTTTGATCATTGTAAGTGCAAGTGGGTCAATCGACTTAGACCAAGCAGTTGACGAGTAGCTCAGTGCAGGGAAAAGATTGCTCTATGTTCAAGACACTGAACAGGATTGGTTTTCTTCAACTCGTGCAACACGAAGCGGCATTTCGACAGATTATTTGCACTTCATCCACTGACATGGCAAGACTTCGAAACGTCAAGGAACAAGATGTTGAAGTCGCTTCACTCTCCGGGAAGGCAATTAGATCGCTGAGCAAACTCGTTGCAGATCCTATGTTGTGTACTGGAGAAGAAATCATCGTTTCTGTCCTTACTTTCGCGTGCCATTGTGTGGGTACTCTCCATGTCTGCATTTCGTGAATCTTGTGCTGATTATGATTAGGTCTTATTTAATGACAGCCATGGTATCCTGACACATTTCCAAGGCCTGGAAGAAATAATCAAGCGAAAGGGAGGGATACAGGGCGCGTGTTCTAGTCAGGTTCTCAGAACAATGATTTTCTGGTAGGTGTAAGAATTGACAAGCTGTAGAAGTGCCGAGCTGATAAGTATCAATTTCTATGCAGGCTCGATGTCAATGCAGCTTTTCTTCTTGATCGACCTCCTCGCTTCCTCATTCCGAGCGACATTCTTCCTTCGCTCGACCCTGGTTTACCAAACTTGTCCGCTACCTCCCCACTGACGAGAATGCGTGGCTCATCAATTTTCGTCTCTGCAATCGCAAATTTAGTGAACCTTAGCCAGTTCATCATCAAAGAAATGTCAGTCCGAGATATATGGGACGACGGTGTCTTTGCGGGTCTGTATGTTGTACCAGTCATCAGCAAATTCCTCTCCATTCCGCACAACATCATCAATCAGAACCCGGTGTTATTGAGGCAGGAAATGTGTAGGCTAGGTGCACTTCTGTATTTAGCTGGCATTCGTCAAAGATTTGGCGTCGAACTACACCTGGAGATTTATGTCTCCAAGCTGAAGCTGGTTTTGGCGATTCCAACTCAGGACCATGATGTTCTACTGTCGCTATGGCTCCTTGTACTTGGCGGAGTACAGTCATTCCTGAGCGAGCATCACGGATGGTTCGTTTCCGCAACGGCAGACCTGATAACCAGATTACAGTACAGCTTTTGGGATGAAGTGATGGTAGCCCTGAATCAGGTCGTTTGGATTGAAGGGCTCCTTGGCGCGGAATTTGAGAATTTTCGTATGGAAATCACGTCAATTCTCTGGGAGAAATCTGAGTATTGGCTACGTTGATTGAGGTTGATCAAAAAGTCATCGAGGAAAAATAGTGCTTTGTCAAAACCGGTAGTCACCTCCAGTGCTTCCAAGTTTGACAACCATCTTCCCACCTGCGCGACTTTCCTCCATGACTTTGTGTGCCTCTTCGATATCCTCAAACGCGAAAACTCGAGATGGTTTTGCTACATATCGACAAGCTGCTAAATCATTTGCGATCTTCTGTAGCGGCACATCTGACAGAGGGAACGCTGGTGTCCCGTAAACAAAACTTCCGAAAAAGCTGAAATGCACACCACTTGGCATTTGCAACAGTGGATTGAAGTCGACCATTGGCTCGAGTCCTCCAAGAAATCCAGCCAAACACACTCGGCCACCACGCCTAACAATAGCCAACGAATCGAGCATAACACTGTTCCCAACGAGATTGAGAACTGAATCGACAATAGTTCCTTCGGCTAGCAGAGTTGAGAGCCTTACTGACTCGAGTTCAATACGCTGCACGCCCATCTTGAGCAGCATTTCAGCCCTCTCCGCACTCCTTGTTGTAGCAATCACATTTGCTCCAGCATTGACAGCAAGATTGATAGCTGCTTGTCCCAGAGCTGACGTACCACCTCTGACCAGAAGAGTCTGTCCCTTCTGCAGCTCCAGGTTCTGGAACAAACAAGTCCATGCTGTAGAGTACGATTCGGGGATTGCAGCCAATTCTTCCCAGCTCAGGTCTGACTCGATAGATGTGATATTGCTGATGGGGACCCGCGTGTACTCTCCATAGCTGCCGGGGATGCTCCGACCCATGCCGCCCATGACAGCAGCGACTTTAGCTCCGACTTTGAAGGTGCCGTCTGGACAGGAGTCCACGATGCCTACGCATTCAATGCCGCTGATTTCAGCGGTCTCAGGCCAGTCACCATGACGCATATAGAGTTCGGCGTGGTTGATTCCGAAAGCTTTGATCTCGATGATGACATGGCCTTGGAGGGGTTCGGGCTTGGGTACGTCTTTGTAGATGTAGGTGGATGGTTTGCCAGGATTGGAGAGGGTGATTGCCTTCATGTTGTTGGATGTGGAATGGAAAATATTTACGATGGATTTGAGATGTGGTGTTGTGAGCTCTGGAGATGAGAGAAACAGATGGAGAAATCTTTCGTCGTTGATGAGGGAGAATTCAGCATTTATAGATATCACTCGGGTTTTCAATCGGATGTTTGATGGATCGCTGTTGCCACTGGTGTTGCAACCAAGCCCAGCATACTCTGTCAGTCTCATATCAAAAATCGCAAATCTGCTCAGCGATGATACGAATCTTTTCGGCATCATGGTCCCATCGTGAACCAATAGATGACATCGGGCTGTAGACGCAAGATTCTGATCCGAGCTGGTCCATCAATGTTGGCTCGCTTCTGCAGAGACGAGGGGTCTGGCGAACCAAGTTGGGAATAGTCTTTTGCGGAACTACATGGTCAGCAATGCCCCTCCTCAGAGATTGTCAGCAATTCTGCGTAACATAGCCCATATGATCGTCGATGGAGTCTGACACTCACTACTGCCGCCGTCATATGTAGCAACAGGGTAGCTCACGGAACATTTTGAGGTTAGTGTGAGGATTTCATATCTGCCTGCACACACATACGAGAGCAAACAAGATTCAAGGACTGAACTTCTCACCGTCGCTGGCCCACTTGAGCTCACAGATAACGTCAGTAGTTCTGGGGCTCGTCTTCCAGACCTGTAAGTGGAACGCAAAAGAATTTCTAAACCGGCAAAGGGGTGGCCATCTTGCCGGCTAGCATACCCTGTTCTGGTAATAGTTTCATCGAATAGTTCGAGACCACTTAGACAAATGGATCGATATATCTCTGTGAGGTAATCCTTGAGTGATCTCAGGCAAAAAGGAAATGCAATAGAGAAATGTTAGCTCGCTAAGCAACCCCTTGAAGTATAGTCAGAAAACTCCCGAAACACAACGACAAAAGACAAAAAGATGAAGAAGCTCTCAATGAAGAGAACCTCGGGAATTGAGCCCGAGGTGGGGCTCGAACCCACGACCTTGAGGTTGCGAACTTAAGAATAAGAAGATATTCCAATTATAAGAGCCACACGCTCTACCGATTGAGCTACCCGGGCAACCAGGTTATCGTAAATCGATGTCACGGATCCTGTTATTTGCTTCTATGGTACGGAAAAAGATTTGTGGGATTCGTGAAAGAGATTTTCTCGCTTATGGATATGTGCTTCTCCGCGATGGGGCCGAAATCGAGTTGACCCACACTTGGGTTGACCTCTTCCCAGTCTGGACGTCCAGAAACCATACAGGAACATGTGTATGTATTTTTGAAATACGTAACAATGAAACTAGGCACAATACTGATCAGTCAATCACTGAAAGCAGCTTTTAGCAAGTAGCTTTTCCCATAAGGAGAGATGCTACATCCATTTACTCCCCAGACTAGTGGTCATCACTTGGCTTGATATATATGATGAGTATTCTAATAAACTTTTCCGTGAAGCAGACTAACAATTCTATAGCAGTGACCTGCCTCCCCATGAGTCCAGATATCTTGTGAATATACTGCCTTGTAGTTGAACGTCGAAAGGAAGAATTTTCAGTGGAGTCCGCTTAGAGGAGAGCCCCCCAGGTCAGCTACCCCGCCATGACCCCGCCATCAGATCAGCGGCCACAATAGAAGCCATGTCAAGAGAAGAGACGATTATTTTGTACTTCATATTGAGATATCATGTCTTCGACAATGGTATCAAGCTTGGTCTGCAAATGTAGCCCACAGCCAATGGACTCATGAGACCACTTTCACGGCATGGTTGTGTGGAGAATCTGTGTTTACTTGTGGGCACGAGCTGACGTGCCATATATGCCGACACCCTACCGATATTACCAAAGTGATATTAAGAAAAACTACGAAAATTTTGTGCCAGGATCAGACCTTAGAACCCTTAGGCTGGGTATAAAATTTCGAGCGTTTTTACTTTGATGCTGCTGCTCCGCTGCAACACAAGATATCAACAAGTAGAAATACAGGGTTCGTTGGAATCCTATTTAGCTGTATCAGAGAGCAAACCCAACTCTAATTCAATGGCCTCTGGCTGAAAAATCACCCTCTGCAACTATTCTCTTAAGTGTCGTATCTGACAAATTCTTATTGGACGAATTTTACGTCGCGTGTAACAGCCCTTCTTTCCAGCCGCACATTTCCCAGTTATTAGTCATGTAAGGGATGTACCTTCCGATCCTCCTTGATATCGAAATCCCAATGATATCGAGAGGGTCGGAGAGGTCTCAGAGTGTTCAAGGCCTTTTTGATGAAACCCAGATGCATTTGACGTCAACCTTCCAGATAAGTATTCAAAGAATCCCAGTAGCTTAGAAGTCCGAACTTGGTATCTGTATGCGTCCCTAGACATTGCCGCTTTATTGGACCAACTTCAAGCCACAACACAGCTTCTCAAAGGCTCGATCATGGAATGAGCCGCAAATGTCCAGATCCAGACCACAACTGATCGAATGCTCGACCCCCTTTTTATCTTCGCAAGATCATCCAGTTTGAGATTGTCTTGCATGAATTCTCCGCCCTACTCAACTAACAGCGTGGGGGGGGGGGGTCATCTTATGGACGTATTTACTTCTTTTGACATTGAAAGCGCTCGAGCCTTCCAGAATGGCTAGCCGGGTGTAATCACATTCCTCAGGCGCGCCACCTAACGCCTAGAACATTCAAACCAGTTTCTTATCCCTTGCACTAGCTGAAGGTGGCGCCACCAACCGCGGGCGCCGACCTATCGCTATCGGATATATATCTTGACTAACTTTTACTTCAATGAATCCCCGTCTCCCTTCATATTGTTGTCAAGGGCCTGTGGAACCTCATATGCAACGCTCGCATCCCTAGATCTTTAAATGACTGCTTTCGGATCTGTGCGACTCAAGGCGCTGCTCCGACGTTGTAAGAGGCGTCAACTAAGTCCCGGGGATACTGAACGACTGCCGATCAACAGTGCCTGTCTTACTTTGTGAGACGACATCGCTACACAGAAATAACGGCCACATATGTTACACAGTGCTCTAGGGTGGCACGGTTGGGGAAATTTGTGACGAGAGCCGGGGTGTCGGGGACGTGAAGTTTTTGCCCTTCCTCCCCTTGCCTCGCTCATGCCCCAATCTGATAGATATCCTTTCTTCGAGAGAGAGACGGGATCGGGCCGACCGGTGCGGGAACCCGTGCTTGCATGCAGCAATTGTGGTCGCGGAAGAGTGAACCAGTAGGCAAAGAGAGACATCATGCAAGAAGCCTAAAGAGATGACGAGGGCTTGGAATGTGGAAGTTGGCAATGTGTGGGATTTAGTAAATATGATGTTGTCTGTTTCTAAAAATGCCCCAACAGTCTGGTAGTAGATACGTCATTGTGGAAGGAGAGTCATTAGTCGATACTGTAGAGCACGCTCGCACACTCGAACAGCGCCCGCGTCTGGTGTCAATTTTCCCATTCGCCTTGCCATGCCATGCGCCTTTGCCTGTATCCAGCAGGTTGATTCCTTTCCGAGCTCCCACGCTCCTTTCCAGATAAGTCTCAATGCCGCTTCCAGACACCAAACGCCACGCTTTCAGGCAAATTTCAATGGTAGGTAGTTAATACATGGTCGGTGAGGAGCTAGCAGAATATGATGAGGTCGCTGGCGTCTTAAACGCGTCGTGCACAACTGCTGGCTTGAAAATGTGGCGGAATATATCTAAATCCGCCGCCACACTTGACTTCGATGACGACGATGAGGAGCTCTTCGACGAAGATTTCGAAGAGGACTTCGAGGACGAGCTCTTGGATGAGCTCGAGCTCGTGGCGGTAGCTCCTTCAGGCGGGTCAAAAGCAAAAACAACATCTCGAAAGTGACCCACAAACTCGGGATCCTTGAGTAACGCATCCCTCCACATGAGTGCGACTTCTTCTGTGGGGTTGCGGAACCCTGGTCCCAAGCCAAAAGTCCCAATGACCAGATTGATGTGCTTGTAATACACCGCAATTCGCAATGCGGTACGGATCTTATCCCTCATGAGCTCTTTCTCTTGTTTGAAGGAGTATTTCAATTGTGAGCTATCAAGTTTCGGCCGCTTGACCGGACAGACGGATATGATCGGTAGGGCTGAATCGTTAGCACATGCCGTAGATTCAGATACAGGAAGTCTTACCTTTGTATTCGGGCCAGACCTCATACTTTTCTGGGCCGTCTCGAAATACAACTATGTTTGATCAGCAAAAGCATGCCTTGTTTTCCAGAGCGTTTCGTACGAACCGACTTTAGCTGAATATATACCTGTCTTCGGAGGTATCGGGTAATTCGAAGCCTGAGAATTTCCCGGTCCTGGCGTCGTCAAAGTGGCGAAGAGATTGCTCCGCCGGCAGAGGCACTCTTCAGGTGACATTACACCTGTAACTTGTGAGTCGTCTGAACTAGTTTTTGGCTGTTAAGTCACGTACCAGCTTCCCAATCTCCCCCTGGCCTCTTGTCGTTCGCTGGCATGATGACCGGAATCTGTTCGCCTCCTGGTACCATCCAATCCAGAGCTAAATCGACCGGATCGCGCTCATAAAATGCTAGAAAGTGTAAGTCGAAGATTTGTGACTGTGACTTCTTAAGGTGGGGTTTTCACCGAATCGACAGTGCTGTGCAGTTTCTTTTGGTGGAGGTGGAGCTATCATTGATTCCGAATAGCACAGAAAAGAAGTCGCCGGCCATTCTGACTGAAATGTCGAACGAATGTAGGGGATATATGTCTTCTTAGCCTCAGCAGCGATTTCAGATGGTTTTGGCTTCGACGGTGGCATGGCTATGAATCAGTGAGGCGAACGTGCAGCTGGTCAAGACAAGGATGTTGAATCTTGGTAAACTACACCGGAAGAAAATGGATGAGATGGGATGAGATAAATTCGAGATGTACTGTAACCCATCGTTTGAGGTGGTGGACATGGGTCTTCGTTATATAGATGGAGTGTGATGTGAACTAGAATGAGAAAGCCACTCGCTGATGCCAACATTCCTTGCAAAGCCAATAACACGAAGCACAGACAAATTCGGCAGCTGAGACCCAGCTATTAGGAGCCCTATGACCCATTGCCCCGTTTCTGACTTATCAGGAGCGATATCCGTCGGACTATACTCTGAATGCAGTACAGAGATGGTCCTTTTCAGGACAAACGCGTTGCCAGGGTGGGGAATAAATTGGCGGCGTAACGGTACCTATATGAACTATGAATACCGATATGTATCATCCCGGTCCCAAGATCTTATTGTGTTCTGTAATGGGTGACGCCAGATTGCCGAAGACGATCAAGCCAAAAGGAAGCAAGTGGTGTAACGGGATGGCCATAGCACTAAGTTCGAGTCCGAGTGTGCGCACCCGGTGAAGGATCAGGACTGCGAGGGAGGGCCTGGCCTGCATCTCACCATCTCTGCTCGTGTCCATCAAGTACCAACGAGCTCAACAATTGAGCTGTTCGTAACGCATTCCATTCGGAGAGATATCAACATTTGTGTCCGCAACGTGACGAGGCAGAAGATGCAAGAGAACGCAAGGAGGGCTCGTTTCCTCGCTGCCGATTCGTGTTTATACGTGGAGGGAGCGAGCGAAACCTTTGCTACCAAAGCGGCAGTGGATGGACAGTCATATTATATCACACCAGATGTGATAGAGATGAGCATGGACCATGGAGAGTTTGGAACATGGTGGAGAGTCAAGCAAGGTAGCCTTGAATGAAGTGCCGCAGAGGCGGGTCGGATCGGCTCTCAAGCGCGCTGCTTGGACGAGGGAAGCGGGCTTGTTTTGTTTGCGGGCGAGCTTTAAAAGATACTTTCAGACGAGAACGGAGGAATCTCCGGGTTTGCGAGAAAGTCTGAATACTGGGGTACTTCTGAAGCAGGCAGATATATGTCTTCAGCTCTTTTCCCCGTTCTGTTTCTGCAATGTCTCGAAGAGCGGGCCCAACCCCAGCAAGCGTCGTGCAAGGATTCAGCAGGATCGGAAAGGTGCGTCTCGCTTGGGGAGCTTGGGCCCTTCCTGCCCGCGGCCACCTTGAAACCTTGAAACCTTGAAACTTTGAATCGTCCGATCACAAACATCCTCATTTCTCTCGTATTATCAATTGCTCCCCCAGGGCCCCAAATCTCTCCTCAACGCCGCTCCTACGACATTGACCAGGACAAGCCACCAGCAGCAACACTCAGACCTCCCATCTCAATTAAAGCCCAGACCGCGATCGCCGCAGCCACTTCTGCAGCCGGCGCATTTTGACGCATCTCAACGTATCCTTCGCGAACTCCTCCTCCTCTCGGACGATCCCTTCGAAGTCTCAAGCACTCTTAGTCTGACGATTGCCAACGCCTGCATAATTGGAAGAATCTGCCGATCGAGTCGGAGGAGCATCAGCAAGCGAACGGAGGCGATGGTTCAGCCAAAAGCGAGGCTGATACGAAGCTTGAAGTCGACTCCGAGCCAATGCCGGCATGCTCACAATCGTTCCGGTCCGCATAGCGCTTCAATTGCGCACCTTCTAGACAAAGGTCCGGAGGATGCCAGCAAGGTGGTGGTCAATGGCTTCATACGGTCAATAAGAAATCAGAAACAGGTGTCTTTCGTTTCTGTGGGGGATGGAACGACAGCGAAATCGTTACAAGCTGTGCTGAGGCCAGAGCAAGCCCAGAGGTCTGGACCTGACCCAAGATCAAATTGCGTGGGCTTACGCTGATCACTTTTGAACAGTCTCACGACTGGGACAGCAGCACGATTTACTGGAGCCTGGACACCATCACCGAACACCAAGGCCCAAAGCCATGAACTTGTTGTAGACAATGTGGACATATTTGGCGCTGCCGATCCGGTCGTATGTAGGACAGCATTCCTTGTATGTGCCCAGCCCACTTGCTGACGCAATGTCTAGACATTCCCTTTGCAGAAGAAATGGCATACACCTGAGTACCTTCGGACGATGCCTCATCTGCGAGGACGAACCCAAGCAAACTCGACCTTGCTTCGACTACGATCGGATGCCATAGCTGCTGTGACTGGAATGTTTCATGAGAATGGATTCACCCAGACCCATACACCCATAATCACGTCGTCTGACTGCGAGGGAGCGGGAGAGGTCTTTCATGTCGGTAGTGCACATAAGGGGGCGATTACCAAAGATGATGATGGAACATTTTTTAGAGCTCCAAAATACCTGACTGTCTCAAGTCAATTACATTTAGAGGCTTTGGCACAAGCTGTCGGCAATGTCTGGACACTGTCACCCACATTCAGAGCCGAGAAAAGCGATACTGCACGGCATCTGAGCGAGTTCTACATGCTGGAAGCAGAGCTGAATTTCACTGAAGACATGGACGATGTCATGAAAGTAGTACAAGATACTTTCAGATCTGTTACCGACAGTCTAGAAAGCGGATCTAGGGTCGCAACAGAGTTGCTCGGAAGTGGAACCCCCCCAGGCGGATCGGCCAGTCGAGAAAAAGAGCTGTCGCGGCGCTGGCGTGGTGGCTCCCAGGAATTCCATCGAATCACTTATACCGACGCCATCAAGCTTCTTCGTTCAAGTTCGCATCAATTTGAACACGAGCCAAAATGGGGCACCGGCCTACAAGCTGAACATGAACGCTATATTGCCACCACTTTGGGGTCAACAGATGATTCAGTAGTACCGGTCTTTGTCACCCACTACCCCAAAGCCATCAAACCATTCTACATGTTGCCATCTTCTACCAACGAAGATGGTCGCGAGACTGTGGACTGTTTCGACTTACTCGTCCCGGAGGCATGTGAAATTGCAGGTGGTTCCATGCGTGAGTATCGCTTGGAGCCACTCATCCGGTCCATGCAGGCCAACAAGATGATTCCACCTGGTCCCATGCCTTCAGATGAGGAACTCGGCGACCTGAAATGGTACGTTGATCTTCGAAGATGGGGTAGTGCACCTCATGGAGGATTCGGTCTGGGCTTTGACCGATTGTTGGGATATCTTGGACTTGTGCCGAATATCAGGGAAGTTGTGACATTCCCTCGTTGGGTGGGACGTTGCGACTGTTAGAGCTCCGTCGTCATCTGTACAGTACATCTGTTGTAATACTATAATCAGCACGGAAGTCCTGCTCCCGAAGACCGAATCCCAATACTTTGAGTTTTACAGTTTTACAGTCACATGCGTCCACATGTCCCATTCTCCGAGTTGCCCCTCGGTGACACCGCTCTCAGGCTCTGGTTCCCGTTACTGATTCTAGGAAGAACCAAGTCGGCCTCCAACTCGGCCCTTCCTTCAGCCTCGTCACACACAAAAGTGCGCGGTCACAGGCAAGTTTTTGGAGTCGTTCGACATCATTCCTCACAACTTCTACCATTCTTCCTACCATCTTCCTATGTATATCTCATTTAGCCCTCCAATTCTCTACTTTGCCAACAGCTACGCCATACTTCCACACACATGAAACACCGCCAGCCTCACAAGCCACCGAATCTCACGAACCCCAACATTTGGATGAACTTCCAGGGCAGACTTCTTCAGCAAGCGCCACCAACATCGTCGGACCCCAAAGTTGTCCAGATTCCAAGCCCCAAATGCAAGCACAGCTCTCACCTGCACCGGAACGGCTGCTCCCTTCCCCATCCCATGTCAGCGGCACAGCCGCCAGCTGCAGTGTCAAAATGTAGGTTTGGTCGATTGCGCGCATCGTATTCTAATCGGACCGGCGTTTGGATGAAAATCTCAATATGCTTGCTCCAGGAATGCGCGCATAGCCGCTCGCTTCTCCAGGTTGACTCTGCAGCAGAACAAACTCAAATCCGCATCTGCAGTCCCAAATTCCTGATCAGGAAGGTAAGCAGGCAAGGTTGATGCGATGCGATGTGATGCGATGTGATGCGATGTGTCTCGGACATCTACCACTTTTGCCCTGCCTGCATCGGCAGTTCGTGGGTCGATGTTTGGGTCGTGCATGCGAGTGACCTGCTCGGCGGCTACGCCTCCCGCAGAATAGACGGCTTGCATCAGTTCATGGCCATCATCCGACCTGCGCTTTCTGCAGCGGTAGATGATGTGCATCCGCTTTTCAGTCTTCTCCATGTCTTCATAGCCAGTCAAGTCTTCTTTGCAGCGGCTATGGGACGGCTGTGCCGCGGACGCGCGCGTGGGAGGGAGGAAGAGACGGCAGGGTCGCATAGATACATACATACATCGATCCACTCCAAGGCTCTGTCTGTTTCACCTACTCGCGCTCACATACTTTGTGATTGTTGTGAACCATTCTGCAGCATCTGGCGTCTTCTCCCCAGGATTTCAAAATTAATATCAAGAATGCTACAAAGTCAGAAGCAAGCAGGTACAGGGCACAAGTGGAGCGTATGCCTGTAAGTGATACGCAGCCTGCGTCTGCGGCGCCTAAATCGACACTTCGTGCATGAACGATGCGAGTTCATCCCAGGATCAGCGCAAATAGCACCGTTTCCCCTGGAGCCCCTCGTTTTGCACTGGCTCGCATTCTTCTATCGTTTTGTTTCGTTCTATGTTCTACTCAGTGGTGCAGGTAAGTATCAGACAGAAAGTGACAAGGATAGGCTGCAGGTGCGGCGCGGTGCGGGACGGACGGAACGGGTATGTATGCATGTACGAGCCTATTTTAACACCGGGGTGTTTCTGGTGAGTGGTTTCATTGGGTAGTGGAGGAGGGGTAGAGGGGCATGAATAGATTGATCTTGCTTGATGGGGATGATGTTGCGCCTGTGCGTTCTTGTTTGTTGCTTTCTTGCTTCTTTGATGTTTGAATTGTTTTGTGCTGATCGTGGGCGAAAGGAGGGCTGAGATCAACGGTAATAGATTGCGATGACTTGGATAGCGAGTCAGTGATTTGCGAGAGACATGGTGAGAGAGCCTTGCGTATATTGCCAACTGGATACAGTATGCGGCCCTCATCACCATGTCCTGTCTCCGGAGGCCCGGAAGCTTCAGAACCCTCGATCGCGCAAGGCGCAAGAGGACAGCTGAGCAGACCAGAAAGTTGTATTGCACGAACTCTGCCTACCATTACCTCACAGCAATTGAATAAATCGCTCAATCTCTGCATCACCGCATCACAAGATCAATTGTCCAATACCATACCTGGAATGTTGGCCAAGTGGCAACTCTAGTTGAGATGAAGTGAAGTGAAGTCGAGATAGAGTTGGGGGCTAATCACCAACATCCTTACCCTCCATCCTGCAAGCTTTTCAGCCCCCAAGCTTCTGCTCCCTCCCTCCCTACTCTATCACATCTCCGATCCCAAGTGTCGCTTCTCTCCCAGCTGCCGAATAGAAGCGGCTTGCAGATAGCGAGAATGGTGAGGTGGGATGAGGTTCCGATTCCGAATCCTGGGGTTCTTCCCGTCCCAGCAATGCGAGATTTACGTGAAGAAGTTGACGCTTTGTTCGCACTCTATTCTCTCTGATTCGCACATAGCAGGAGATGGCAGGTAATGGATTGGGGGCCATGCCGGGCGTCTCAAGAAGAGGGTGTACACCTCGCATGTCTAGTTCTTTTCCCCAGTCGTATCTCACATTTTTACTCGACAGACACACTGGAAAGTGTGCCAGGTCAGGTACATGGGTACTTCTACGGTCCAGTCCTATCTATCTGTTTGTCTGTCTTGACAAAGATACTTTTTTCAGCGGGGCAGCCAGCGTTACATCCGCGCCTAAACGCCCACCGATCGTACCCCTCCCTGCCCCTCGTCCACTTCCACACCAAGTCATTTCTATTCCGTGCAGAATCTGCATACAAGCATGTGAGTATGTATCTATGTGTCTGACATGCGGCCAGCCAGGCGAGGCGCCACTCCCGTCTTATCCCATCCCCTGCCCTGTCCTGTCCTGCAGCCAATGCTCCACTCAGCCCTCTTTCTCCAGCAAAATAATATTCGAAATATTCGAAATATTGTTTTATTCATTATTTCGAATACCCTGAATATTTCTCTCCCTTGCTCTTGTACCACCCACATCAAGTAGCCGCGCCGCACCTGCGCTTGCTTCCTTGTCGTCGTCGGATGAGGGTTGGAAGGGAGGACAGTATCCGCTCGCCTATATCTACCGCAAAGAGATGACGTCCCGTACTGGATCATTATAGAGTTCAGACCAGAGTAGCAGAATCGCAGAGGGGGCGCGGCTATCAGATCATTTCTATCTTTGTATGATCTGAGTGTTCAGCTTTGCTGTGCTGTGCTTGCCTTGCCTTCAGTCGGAGTTTCGGGATGAGGAGTGCGTGATTTTTCTTGTTGCAGAATGGAACGGAATTGAAGTGTATGGATGGAGTTGGATATGCAGATATCGAACTTGGTACCAGCTGAGTATGAGCTCGAGATCGAGAGGTAGCGAGGTCTGGTCACTTTCTTTGAGTACGATGCCGACTTTCGTTGGTGGGGAGATGGAGCACTAGCGCTGTGAGTATCAGATCTTTGATCTTGATAGAATTATCCAAGCAAAACGATCTTCTGTGCTTTGATTTCAAGCCTGCTGAGTCTCAAATCCATACTTATCATCACTGAGAATATGGCATCGAGATATCAGAACTTGTTTCATTTTCCGGTTTGACTCCGTCCATGCAGCACTTCCTGCTCCTGGATAACGACCAGTGTAACGGCCTGTCCAAAAGAGAAAGAAATATCCAATCGGTCTTTCTTTCTATAAACTCTCGAATAATCATAAAGTTTACAAGCTTCTCGGTACACATTCAACCAAACTCAAGATATCCAATGTATCTAGCACAATGTCTACATATGGCACGATCGCTTGGACCCGCGAAAGGAAAACAGCAGCCATTGCTTCCACATCTCCATCCTCCCTCTGTGTCTTCCTTACCATCCCCACAAAAAACCCAAGTGACAAGATGTCGTCCCATGTTCCAATTCCTACCCCTCGGTTGCGGATGTCGTCGTAACATATACAATCCCATCCGGTCTCAAACTCGCTTACATTGTTGCTTAATTGATAGTTGATACTTCCGCCCCCGCATGAAACGCGAAACGCGAAACATGAAACAAGTACCTCAGTGACAAACACACCATGAGCTATTCAGTGATAATCGCCATGACCACACCACATCACACCAAGAGTCGTATACTGCAGGAACCAGGGGTGAGTGGAGAGGAGAGGAGGGGAAGAAACTTTGCTGTAAGTGCGAGACGGGGGCGCGGGTATCATAACTCACAAGTCTGATCCTTTCGTTTTCAGCTCGCCAACAATAGAATATGTTTGTGATAGTGATAGAGAAAGTGTGTAAGATTGTGACACAGAGAATACCCTACACTTCCAACCAAATAAACGTATTTATAGAACCACCACAAAGTCAAAGTCAAAGTGGCAGTGTTGGAGAGTCCTTCACCTCCTATTACGCCTACTCACCCACGCACTCCAGGGTAGTCAATATACTAGGTACTGTACCTGGCCAGACCTTACCACACCAGCAGAATATACAGTATAATACAGACTATAAAATAGGTACCCAAACCAACGGAAATCTGCCTTGTGCAAAGTATCTCTGTTTCAGATATCTCACCACTCACATCACATACACGCCGCTCATCAGACGACCAAGATAGGCGAAATACTTACCTCTTCGAGTCCTCTTGCTGCAGCCATCAGCGTCGCCCCGATATGAATCATAAGTTGTACAAGAACCACCAGACCAAAGCAGACCAGACCAGACCATGCTGGACTTGCTGCCGCAGATGCCAGGCGCAGTGAGGCTGAATTTCTTTTCCCTGCCTGTAAGAGTGTGAATGTGATTGTGACTGACTGTGAGCGTACTGTAAGTTGGATCGCTAGTTAGGTTTTTGGTTATGTAATGGGCTAGGTTCGGTCCGCACTGCACTGTGCGGCACTGCAAGTATGCAACGTATCGTAGACGAGGTGACGACTTCACGCTGTTGGTGCGGACGGTATGGGTAGTTCTGACACGACACCGCCACGCGAGCTCGAGAGATGCCAGTGAATACTGTAAGACGGTTGAGGATTGGCAGCTCTCAGGAATGTCCGATAACAGCACAGCACAGCGCAGACAAAGGTAAGATCCAGGTCCTGCTGTAGCAGACCTAACCAGCCAAACACCAGACTAGTTGCGAATTGGTAAACAGAATTCACATTTGAAAGCTGCGTCACCATAGGAGCATGTCACAGTCAGAAGACAGGTAGTTTCGTTTTGTAAATCTTCGATTCTCAACTACCTATCTAGGTGTCCGTTCAACTTAAGCACCCCACAAAGAGGCCATCTCCCCCAAACTCCACGCAAGTAGACTTTTCTCATCCTCCATCTCCCACCAAGCAGAAGTATCAGCAAGACTAGAAATCAAACCGCCATGTAGGCATGTAGAAGCAAGATCCCCTTATCCCTATCCCCAACGCCAATCGCAATGCAAATATAATCAGATCCCCGATCCTAGCCCAAAATCCATCGATGCTGTGATGCGCTGCTGGTGTATCATCGGTCAAACGGTGCTGTGAAAAACGAATGTATGTATGAATGCTGCAATGCAATGCAACGCTGCGAAGATGTAATGCAAAAGAAATAAAATTGCCGCCTCTGCCGCTGTATGAAGAATCGTATTTGTACAAGTGAAAACAAGGACGCGATGGTCATCGTCGTCTATTCGCGCAAGTTCGCAAAATGGTTGATGTATTAGATCATAAATTTCTTGTCCAAGACCCGGATAGCCCTTTGATCCTCCCCACCGATGTTCAGCTTGTCGTGAGGGATATCGGTTGGTCTTTGGTTGTCACCATTGACGGGTTTTGGGCTCTTGCTGCCTGTGCGGCTGCTGTTGCTCTTGTTGTCGGACATGACTGAGACGGAGTCTGTAGCGTGCACTAAGTGTGAGATACTTGGGATGCTTTGAGCTTGAGAAGTTCCGTTGGTCTTGGGAGTGTCCTTTGGAGAAGCAGGGCGATCTCCAGGAGGTGTGTTTGGTTGCGATGTAGACTGTGGCTGAGCGGTTGCCTGAGGTGGTGTGGATGTTCTTGGGGTTTCGGGAACCTGCACTGGTGGGAGAGAGATCTGAGGAGCTGAGAGGCGAGGATCAAGTAATGATGGATTCTGTAGAGCCCTCTGTGCGAGCTGTGCCTGTTGCTCGGCGACGAGTCTAGCTTGGGCGACACGTGGACTTGGATTTGGTGCGTAGCTAGGCATCAGGTTCGCGGCAGTTGCAGTGCTCATTCCTCTCGACGAAACTGGTGGAGGAGGTGGTGGAAGTGACGAGTCAGAAAGAGGTGGAGGAGGCCGGTCATAGATGGATTGCGGATGAGGCATCATGCCATTTGGAATGTGGCCACTGGCCATGTGTGGGCTGTGATGTTGGTATGGCGAAGAATGAGCCGAACCAGGAGGTGGTGGAAGAGGAGAGTACATTGGGCCTGGATAGTGTGGGTATGGTGGAGTAGCAGCAGGAGAAGGTGGCCACGAATAACCCGGCTGGTAGCCATAGGGTGGAGGAGGGTGACCTCGATGTGGTGATTGCATTGGCTGATGCTGCATATATGGGCTGTGCTGCATTGGTGCTCGTGTGACTGCTGGCCCTTGAGCCTCGTGTACTGTTGACTCTGGGTACATTCCCTTGACTGGGACAATGTGTCTGAGTTGTGGATCCGTCGTGGGCATAGGGAGCTCTGGGGCACCGGGATGTGGGCGAGAGTAATAGCTAATCAGATGGAGGTGCTGGCCGGTTGATGTGGTGATGCTGAATGACTGCTTCATCAGGCCATCTGGCTTGTATCTGTATCCGTCTGGTCCATCGCCATCCATGTCGAGATCCTCGTCACTTCCTCTTGCACTGTCTGGTGTCTTTCCATTCGATCGACGGACCGGTGGTGGAACGAATTGCCCTCCTCCTCTCTTGCCCTCCATCTCTCTGTATGTCAAGAAGCTGCCGGACACTCTGCTTGCACTCCATGACTTTCCATCTGTCCACCTCCTCATACCTGCTTCCCTCTCGTCCCACACGAATACTGATCCAGACTTTATGGATTGCCTCTCCTTCTCCGATAACCTTCTCTGGACTCGAGGTAATAAACCCAATCGACATGCTTCGAATAGCTTGATCGCATCCGCAGGGGACCGTACGTGGCCGTAATATGTATCCATTTTGTCTGTAGATGTCTGTGCCGCTCAATTGAGTATCAGTGTACTCCGTTCTCGCGTGCTGATAGCTTGGTAATGTCTTCGAAGTCAAGGAATGGTGTCCTTATACTTTAGCGCATGCCTCGAATTGGGATTGCTTGCTCAATTGCTTGGTCGAACTCGGAGTCTATCTTTAGACGTCTCCTGTAGATCCAGCAGCTCTACGCGGCCTTGGAGTTAGAGAGAAGCTTGAGTGGCAGGTCACTGAGTACCGTTTAGTACTGTTTGGGGTGGAAGATGGTGAAGCTGAAACGTTTCGCGCTTGATCCTCGTCGCTTCAGATGAAAAGTTAGCAACGGGGTCGTCCCACTCTCGCAAAATGGGGAGGTCGACGCGGACGTGAGACACGGTGAAGCACAAGGTGACAGAAGCTTAAACTAAGCTTCTTGGGCAGTTCTGCGCGTAGTCCTGCCGTTTGGAGGAGGCTCTGCCCAGGCGGATCTGATACAGCGACAAGCCGCATGCTACTGCTGCCATGCATCCGAGAGTAGAAGGGAGGGGAGAAAGAGGACGGAAGAGTGTTTGCGACAGCTTGGGGGCGGCTGGAAGAGTGAAGGGGAAAGTCTGGGCAGGAAACGTAATTGTGCTGTGGTGCTGGATACCGCAATGACAATGACGCAGTGTAGTACCAGAGCATGTGCACGCTGCCGTGTCCAATAAAGCAGAATGCTCGAAAATAGGCAGAACAAAAAAGCAAGTAAAAGTAAAATAAACGTACCTTGTTCGAAGAATAAACAAGTCCGGGAACAAAATTGAAGCTATTCCCAGAAGTCGACTTAGGAATGCTCAAGTGTGGTGGGGAGAGCTTGCTCGCTCGTCTGGCAAGAATGAATTGAGATCGGCGGAAGTCCGGAAAATTGTCGGCCGGTTATCTTGGTCGATCACGGGACCCTCTAAATCGATTTTGACTTGGAACCTGGAATTCCTGAAGTCGGCCTCGAATATCCTCAACTTTCGTTTCCCTGTATCTATGCAGATGTCCCTTCAGTTGTATGAACGACTGACAGTTTGGTGTATTGAGTGTTGCCTGCGATGATGTCGTTGTCGTATATGTGTCTTAATCAGCTGCGTCGTACTGGGCAGCAGTATTGGATGCTGATGCTGATGCTGATGCTGATGAGTGCTGCTGTATGGCTGTGCGTGATGGTGTCGTGAAGTGAAGCTCCAGTGCCTTTCCCTTCTCTCTTTCCAGGAAGCACAAACCAGCGGCGGATGTCTGCGGTATATCAAGTCCTGTGCAACTGCGCTACTCCCAAGTCTGCACTTGCGCTAGCAACCAAAGACAAAGCCGTTTAGGGATCGTTCGCTCCTCTCTCTTGTCTCTCCTCTCACTCACGCACAAGTTGGCGGACTGGATTGGCCCAAATTATCTTAGATTAGGTTTTGCTTGGCAAGGGTGCCAGGGTTCTGGGCAGGGTGCAAGGGTGTGCTGCACCGGTGGTGAGAAAGCCCTGGGGCCGCTAAAGACGCTAATTCTAGATCAAAACACCTTAGTCTCGAAAGGGTACTACATTCTTGGTGGGGAGCGAGCAAGTTGTCAAGTGTTGGTAAGAAAGCATGGCGGCATCAGCCAGGGCGCGGCATGGGAACCTGGAACGGAAAGGGATCACTTTCTGCATGCCAGAGACGGTAAATCCTAAATACGGTACCGAGCTGCTGCAAGTGTTTGCAAGTTGAGGGTGTTGGGAATGCCTTGGTTTAGTTGGATTTAGATTTGGATTTAGATTTCGTTGTGTGTGACTGATGAAGAACGCCTTGTCGCGTTTGTTTCCTTGGGTCGCTTCCGAGGCCAATTCCAGTGAGGCAGAGCATTCAAATCTGACAAGAGGGTTGCGTTGCGTCTATGTAGGCCGTACTAACAATACAAAGATACATGTTACATGTTAAAGTTCATGGCATCACACTGCATCCAGTGTGCCTTGGTCTAAAATATCCAACAGCTCAGGGAAAGTAATTGTTGACAGAAGGGCAAAGTATCTTGCTGCTCAGTCATCGGTCTTGAATTTGCTGTCCGCACCGTTTCTCTTCCTGAGTCCTCCTCTCTGATCATTTCCTTCTGGGTAAACTCCATGCACGTTGCCCAAGAGTCTTGGAAAACACTGACAAGACTCAAGATAAGCAAATGAGGGAGTCTTGGCTGTGGCATTGCTCCCTAGGCCAGCGTATCATCTCCTCCGGCCGTGGTAAGATAGGCTTTCGCACTCGCGTTCAAATTCCGATCCCGAACCACATCGCTATGCCAGAGTCCCAGTGGTGATGCTTCTCCCAATTAAGCTCGTTTCGTCACGAGGATGGGGTGACACGAATACAGCGGAGGAGATGAGACGAAACGGAGTCGACTCGTCAGTCCGCCGGTCAATTGTTTTCGATCGGGACGCATACATATTTTCTGCTTCATTTTGGGAGACAAGCTCAGCCATGTCGGAATGGTAATGAAAACCCGTCCACCGGGTCCAGTCTGCAATCATTCGTAAGCCTCTTCGTCTTTACTTCCCTTAAACCATCCCAGCCGAGCACGTAAGTCAGGAGAGAAGTGTCAAGATAGGCGAATTTGAGACGATCGGTCCAGGAGCTTATTTCATCGCATCGTGACCTACCAGTACCTTCGCATTATCAATGAGTTCGAGATACGAGCTCTTCCAGAAGCAATTTATCTTTGACTGCAAAAGTCACACCAAGGACTTGTACACAAGCTTTCATTTTCTTGATTTTACTTGTCTGTTCTCGTGATTCTAATCATCTCCGAGCTCGAAATTTCAATGGCCCGAAAACTTAACAACCGAAAAGGTCGGATGGCTTAGCAGTAGCTACAGATTACTCACGAACGGTATCTCCATCACCCCGTAATCTTGTGAGATTCTTCAAAAGTAAATCAGAACCTTAGAAAGTAGCTTCTGAAGACTTCGAGGAACATCGCCCTGAGCAGAGCATGCCAGACAGGATATCCCCATCATGTTTATGCCTGCTTAACTCAAGACCGCAACAAACTTCTCGCGCTCTTCCAGCCCCAGAGAGACTCCATTCCTATCTCCACTACAGTACATCGTTGGCTTACGATCCCATCTCTCCCTTTATCCCGTCGTCGCATGTTCTTCCTCACCACCACGCTACAAGACTGACGAGGCCTTCTCCACACCTCCCTCCAAATCCACATCCTCAAATCCCAAACAAGCCACCACCCCTCCCCACCCGTCCACCTCTCAAATTGAAGCTTAAACCAACATTACGCATCCATCCCAAGCAGTCGTCCTCCCATTTCCGAATTGAGGTGCTGTACCGTGTGGCGTGTCATGTTCTTGGGTTGAAGAGTCCACGCTGACTCCGAACAAGTTGTGAATACAGAGAAGGAGAAAACGGTAGAAAAAAGACTTGAGGCCGAAGCAAGTGTGGAGATCGCTGCCCGCCGAGCAGTTTCAAACCTTAGTTTAGAGATGGATTGATTGCAAACCAGGTGAATGATCGACCCTGCCCCCTCACTCCAAATCCAGATCCATTCACAAAACAGTCTTCGTGTACCGGTAAGTACGTATCCTCACAATAAATCCCAAACTTGCGATCTTCAATCATTTCCAACATCCAATAATTCATCGAATATACAACTCTGCTGTGATTTCGAATCATACTTGTACATAGGGACCGAATCCTCAGATCTGTGACCTGTATTCGGCAAAGGCGGAACTTCGGTCCCGAATTTGACTTTCGCCAACAACGATGTTAGAGTTAGAGTTAAGTTTACGTTGTTCAAAAGCAGAAAAGCTAGATGCGCAACCAGTAGAGCCAGTGCTGCAACTCCTGCCGATGTGGGGTGCGTGTAAGAGGAGATCGGGATGTGGGACTGGCCTTTGTGGAAAGGAGATGTATGGAAAGGGAGAAGTACAAACCCGAAATGTGAGGTGAGGACGAGGGTGTGGAGTTGAGTTGGTGTTGCGTGGACTGCTAACTGTGACCGGGTGGTGGAAAGGTCGAGATCTTTTGATGTGCACATTTAAGCCCCTCAGGAAAGAAGAATTCCAAGATCTGTTATACTCCATTTAGATGTCTTGAAATCTTCTAGCTGAATCAGAAATTCGAGAAGGCCGCAGCTCATACGTTCGTGCAGATACACAGGGTGTTGATCAACTAATCGTTTAATCTCTCGCCAACCCAACCCGACCGGCTTTTATCCACCAAGCCCAACCTCTTCCAAAGGCTTAACTCGAAATCAATGTACCATCCTCGCGATCGATATTAAGCCACTTCGTGCCACAGGCTCCAAATCAGATTTGATTAATTTATATGCACGCATACCTTATTTTCACTTCATGACCTCACGTCACCGGACCCCGAGGACTTCGGAGCAGGGAGGTTCGTTGGTATCATGTTGCCGCGGTCGCTGCTGTAGTGAGTTTGACATAGAAAAGGGTGAGTGTAGATCGCCCTCGTGTACTCCCCTTGTATCTGCTTACAGAAGAACCACCGAAAACTGGTAAGAAACTCGTCAATCGTAAGTAATCAAGGGGATTGCTATCACAGGTGATTTCTTTTTGGTGCCGAGAGCCTCCATTCCACATCCACGCAATCCAATTTTCTCAAAAGCCCTCAACTCATCTCGACCAACGCAAATCATCCCGATTCGGACATGAGAGAACTGGATGATTGCAACTTGATACCTAGTTATTTCCCCCCTGATAGATGGACATTCCTGAGCCTTCGTTCCGTCTAGATCGGGTTCGTTGCAGAGCAGCGCCGCCTGGAAGCATCAATACCCAGATTGAAATCACGCTTTCAGATTTACCCCGAAGCAAAACCAACTCCAGAATCACCAACATCACAACTCCACAGAACCTGCATTCCCATTCATCAAAGCCATGCCCTATCTCCCTCTTCATCTTCTCATCACATTACAAAATCCTCACCTCACCTCACCACCTTCAAAAATAAAATCTCGTCCAATCCAGTCTCCACACCAGATTCCCGCCCCATCAGAGGCCACGCAATACGCCCCACACCCATCTCCACCCATTCCTCCCAAAGCAGTCAAGCCTCAAGCCATCGCGCTCAATGGCGCTTCTTGGCACCTTAGCGACACGGTGTCAAAAATTCAAGGTTTTAAGCATGATTTTTAGGTGTGTGTCGATCCCGCCAGCCCTTTCCTTTTCTTCTGGGCTTGGGCCGGTGGCTCGCTTCGCTTGCATGGGTCTCCCGTGTCACCACATTCTGAATGGATGTAAGTTGCCGAGGGAGCCAATCAGCGATGGCCGAGATGAGAGCATTCCGAGGTTTCCGCACACGGGAACTTGCGGTTCTCTCTGCTAATGATGGTGTGAGTTTGGATGGAAGGGGGGAAGAATGTTGCGATGATGCGAGAGCGATGCGATTCGGCAGTGAGTACGAGTGTGTACTGGTGCGCGAACGGGACGAGGAGAGATGATCGTATGAACTCAGACTCAGGAAGCCAACCATGGTATGTGCCGTCGTCTGCTTCTTCCCGAACTTTAGATAGGATAGGATAGGATGGGCAATCAATTCGCCGAGCCTACGCTGTACTACTAATACTACTGTAAGTGGTGGCAGACCAGCCAAGAGCGGACCTCCGTATTCTGACGAACACTTGCAATAATCTACACGAAAGAGGAATATGGTTCGCTGCTTTTACTAGGCTAGGCTGGGCTGATCTGGGCTGACTGGCTGGCTGACTGTTATTTGTCTCGTCTTTATTTTCTACTCTTTGAGTCGTTTGTTCGTAAAGGCGGGACGGAGCAGTGCCAATTAAAAATGCGGACAGAGTGTCCTTTCGCAACCTCGCTCATTCAGACGGCGAGGTTCGTGTATCTTATGTCAAGCTTTCATCTACGGTATGAACCCCTCGAGGAAAGTCTAACCAGTGAGATTGCCAAGTAAATAAGTACAGTATCATCAAGTAATGATTCCCTGTGGCATCTATCCGAGAAGCCCGCAAATTGCATCATTCTGCAGAAAGTTCACTCATCACGGACAGGTTCACAGGCAAAAAGTCCGTATGCTGTAGTAACAAAGTTTCTGGCGAAATAATGCGACATCCTGGAGGTCGTAAACTTAAGGTTAAAGTTCTAGGTTACCACACCATTACTGTACACCCTTACCCTCAGCAGTACCGCCCACCCAGCCTCACCATGTCAAAAGCATCTTTTTAGATGATGGATGCGATGCGCTGGCTGGCGCTGAACTCGAAGGTCCGAATACGAATGATCTCTCCCTCCTTCGTAAAGAAAGCTTGACTGTCGCCCTCGTCAACTCTAATTCCCACATCATTGACTGATCTGCCGGGTATTCAGACCGAGCAAATTTCAATTCCAAAAGAGAGGACGAACGGGTATGTCTTGTCCCGTGCGAAATCAATCTTAAATAATCACTGCCAAACTGGGATCGAACATTTAATTAACTACTTCGATTATTCTGATTATTTTTCTGCTTTTGCCGGCTCTGGCTCGGCCTTGGTCCAGCCTTGGTCAGGTCTCATGCTACGCAAATTAACCATAAAACCTTACTTTTGAACCATGGACGCCGAGAGCGTGGCGTTTGCTTGGCTCGGCTTGGGAGAGACGCCTATCATACCGTCTGAGCAGGTGGATATTCTCTGTCTTCTTCGGAAACCAACCAACACGACCTACCTAATCGAGTACAGTTGCTGCTGCACGAAGAATAGATCCAAAAGTTGTAGATTCGCTTCCTTGGTCAGTCTTTTCTGGTGCATCTCCCTGCGTCTTTTTGACTTTTCCATGGAATGGAATCGTCTCTCAGAGTCTCAGCCATCATGCCTGCCAGCCTGCCATGCAAACAAGGAAAAGACCAAGGACGCGCCGCGCCACACAAAGGCAAAGGTGGGAGAGATGGTTGCATGGGGGAGACGAGACGACGAATAGAGTTAATTGCTCGCGGGCTTGGCGGATGCTTGGCTCCTATCATCGATTCTCCTCTTTCCAACCAAATGAGGTGATAGCAAGACATGGAAAAAGCCTTTGGCTTATCTTGGAAGGTCGTGTTTATGGAGAATGTGTGGATAAGTCCAGAAACATGCTTAATTCATTTTGACTCATGTGCAGCTCGTCAAGTGCAGCCTCTATCAATATTACTTGTCATGCCTAGAACCGCGGGGCTTGGATGGCTGGGCTGAGGGATTCTTCGGGTCGGTTGAGAGTTGGTATATTCGCTTTTGATTTTTTTTAATATTTCTCTCTTTCAAACTCGACTGGGCTGGGTATCGAGGCTTGGAGACTTGGAGTTGGGAGCATAATAGCAGAGAAGGCGGAGTCCCGTCGCTTCCGTGCCGTCTTCCTCTGTTCATGAGATGACATGACAGACACGGATCTACGCATCAGATCAACCTTGATCGGATCAGCACATCGGAGTGTGTGTCGCATCAAATAACCTTATCCTCCCGTCTATAAAACTGGCATTATTCTTCTGCAGCGGGCAGTCACACACACATACAAGAAACGGCAAAACCCATCCTCGCATCCCCTTCCAATCTCTTCACGCTTTCGCAACTCCGTGATGCCGTCCACAACTCGGCTTTCCTCCGCTCACCTGGACACGAGATAAAAGCCTCATGGAAAAATAAAAACCCATACCTTCGCACCTGACAGCTCCAGTACCTCGGCGCACTTCCATCAGCGCCAGCCTAAGCTAGAAACCAAGACCACCGGCCTCGCGCTACTGTCAACTCAAAAAATCCCGCCGATTGACTGGCGGGGGCGGTTCACAGAAAGCTTGGCTGGTCAGCGCCACTATTTTCTCTTTGGACGATGAAGAATCCGAGAATGGGGGCTTGGCGGTGGCTGGCTCTTTTGTCGGGTTCGTTTCCGTATTTGTGTTGACAAGACATGGCAAGAATTAAGTCTACTTTGCAGCTTTGCATTGGCTAGATTGTGGTATCATATCATGTCATTAATGGTCCTTGATAGCGAGCGAGTGCGAGAGCAGAGTCAGATGCGGCACGGAAGAGGAATACGGTACGTATGGAGAAGTAAAATCGTAGCCTGGCAACGTCAAAACCTGACCTCATGTCAGATTGAAACCCTGAATAGGGTTTCCATCATTCGTTGATTCGCATATTCAAACAGTCAATGAGCCATTGGAGAACTGCAAAGTTGTAATCTCCCTCCCCTCCAACAGAGATAGTCCTTTTCTTTCGAGCACCAAGGAGAAACTCGGTCGACGGGCAAGGAAGCCGACGGCCCCGAATTCAGGAAGCAATTCGGCCAGACTTTCCACCTCCCACTTAAAGATTTACGCCTCAGTACTGCGCTGCATCCTGTGCCTCCCCCTCACTTAACCTACCTGTGCCTCAGAACCCTAATCCCGCTCGTTATCCGAGGGAAAGGAAGCGAGACTGAAGACGAGCTGATGTCCGTTTGTGGCGTCTCGTGAGCTGAGGGAAAAGAGACGAAAGGAGCGGCACAAGGCTTCATGCCAAGCAAGCCTTGAAATGTTAATCCAATCAGTTGGGTCACGAAGCGGGCTTTGCAGCTGAGTGAGAATTAGGTCAGGAAGAGGGACAGATGTCGTGATCCAAGAAGAACTTGGAAAGTGCCGGAGATGGAGCAACAAGAGACAGACTTTTCCTTGCTGCAGCAGAAACCTGCATGGCAGGCCTTTCCAAAGAGAAAGAACAGATACTGCAAAAGTATATGCCGAAGTAAAGTCGATATCACGATCCTAGTAGGATGGAACTTGCCCTCCCTTCCATACCTTCCAAGATGCCTTCGATTTGCAAAAGTCCCAGGTCCAAGATCCATGTGGCCCCTCTGTGGAGAGAGGATGCGATGCTGTGGGGACCGTTTTAACCTCAAGCTCAAAGCTTTAAACTCGGAATCTTCGGACGTTCACTCTTGTTTCGGCCCCGACGTTGCAGATATATTTCTCCACAGACGGGGTTACGTCGGAAGAAGGTCAGCCAATCCACCCACCGCGAATCGTTTCTCGATCGAGAGCTTGATGTGACTGTTGCTTGCTTCAAGATCTGATCTCCAAACAAGCTCATCGAGATCCAAAACATCAAACGAACCACGAACGTTTATTTTTAATTTCCTGATCCAAAGACCCCAATGATCGCAAGATTCCTCGTAAAACTTTGGTTGCTCCAACGCCAAAACCCTTTTCTGATATCCTCGTCCCACCCTTGGAGGAAAAATAAAGTAGTCTCCGTCTAGCATCCACCCAACACGCGGCAGCACAGACGCATAGCCACGCACCCAAGCAAACCCTAAAACCCAAAATCAATCAATTAATTAATCAAAATAAAATACACCAGAAACATCCCAGCTCATATCAGGATCCCAGTCCAGCCAAAAAGCCAAGGATTGGAGTTTAATACTAATCAGCGTTCGGTGGGACGGCATGGGCTCTCGGTTCCATCGCGCGTCATTAACGTCGTAACAAGCTTAATTCTCGCATTGTTTGCCCCTAACTTTAATAATGGGGAATCCAAACCAATCCACTGCACCGAGCCCGGTTTGTCGCTCCTTGACAGGCCGCGTCATCTGGCTGCGTGGGCTTGGCACTACTGACTGTATTGTCTGATTTGAGTGTTCGAGAGACGAACAAAAGGCTCTCGGAAGTTTCGGGGTGAGAATTAAGGGTTACGGGTTTCGGGACATGCAATCATCACGAGAGGCTTTCCAAGAAGGGCAAATTTTCGACTGTTGGAATGTTAATCGAGTCCGTACGAGAGGTATTGGCCGTGGGCATTTTCGTAACTCGAAGACTGGACACGTTCCACTTTCAGGCTGTTCCTTACCCGTCTGCCCAGCCAGCCATGTTCTTTATTGCAAAAGCCACTCGAAAAGCAAAGATTAGGGTGCATATCCAATATCACCGCCAAGCTATCGCCAACCTGCCATGATTGGCAATAGACTGCTTGGCGCGAATAACCTTAAACGACACATGAACCCATCAATGAATCCAAGACAAGGTTTCTCTTGGGTCAGTGGAAAGCTGTCTTAATTCCGGGCTAGATGTGGAAGTGATGGTCGTTGCTGCATCGATCTGCGATAGTGGCACTGGTGTGAGAACGATCGGTCCATGGCAAAGGAGCTGACTGTACTGAGAAGTTTCGTCTGTCTTTCCCGTTTGCCTCCCGACAGCCATCGCTGTTATTTGGTAGGGAACTTATTCAAGGATGAAAGTCGAAGGCTTGGACTTCTGATGCTTTCTCCCTCGCGCTGATACGATCTGTCTGCCGTAATCTCCTGGGAAGTGAGTTGCTTCATGAATCATGATGAGATTGCCAGCTATCATTGAAGAGCCGGACGGATCCAGACTTCCGGTTGACACTTCCTGTTGAAAGTGCTTCCTAATTGGGGAAGAAGGACTTATCAGCCAGACATAACTTGATGCAAGACTGTGGCACCGTTAACTTCCTCAAATGCAACAGATCTGGCGTCCTTCACGTAGCTTCGACTACCGGTAGCGAATAGAAATTAGATAGATGGTATACCTAAAAATGACGGGCGAGTGACTATTTTGAAATTGTGTCCACGACTTTATTCACTAGGTGCGCAATACTTTGAGTACTGATACTCTACCGGTGTCCTCTTATTGACAACGGTCGGGCTGTGCAATCGCTGCTTCTTGTGAGGGGCAGCGTATTCTCATCTTCTCTTGTTTGAGATCCAAGTTGTTCTTGTGAGGTCATATCCCCAAGTGAAACAACCCCCCCCCCCCCAAATATCTGGATTCAAGACAGTGTTGCTTTGGTTCGGCAGCCGTGCTATGTGACCTTTCCAGCCACTTGACAATGTAAAAAGAGTTTTGCGATAGCAGCGTCGTTTCTGAATAGGAAATCCTGGGTTTCAAAATGTCTATCCAGACGAGTCGAGTGAGAACGACCATCTTGGTGCTAAAACCTGTAATGTGATGACGTCCACGATCTCTGTGTTTCGAAGACCGATCAGTATGAAAAATATTCTGTGTTCTAGGTAGCTTTTGGATCTCTTTCCGCAGGAGACCCTGGACACTGTATTACTGTATCTAATATTTCGACTTTTGTGACTCAAAATCAGGTCGCTGAGTTGTTGCGATGATCTCGATTTGAGACCGGATATAGTCTATTTGACATTTACCTGCTTCAAAGTAAATGTGATGCACAGAAAATGTTTCTAATTTATGGTTCACAAAAATTTAATTCCTAAATACCAGATATTGTCATCTTTCCAAGGCTTGCTGGGGATTGGAAGAGTACGAAGTGCTGTCGCTTAGGATGTTGTTGTTGATCTTCAATTTCGTCGCTTAGAGTTACCTTTCTGCTACCTCTATTTCAAGGGGAGTGAACTCGCCTCCAAATCCAAATCTAAGGGTATCGACTCACTGAGTATCTGGTGGTCGATATGTTGCTGTACTCGAAGATGCCCTATAGCGCAAGAGTCATGCCATGTCGATATCCTCGCAGTCATGGGTCAGGTGTGGCGTAGTGCCTCACCTCAAATTCCGCGAAATCTGGTCGGCACCGAGACGAGAAAGTCGTCGAACCCGGACCTGTTTTGGCTTTCTAGATGATGCGGTAAAGCGTTGAGTTCTTCATTTCATAAGCGTTCAATCTCCTCTCCTGAGCTTACTTGATTGGAACTTCCCCTGGTGGCCGAACTTTTGAGGCGAGAGGGGCGCGCATAAGGTATTGTCAGGTCAAAGGAACTTCAGTGCGCTCAAAACCATATGATTCGTAAGCTAATTCTCTGAATGAACAGGTAAGGATTCAAGTATGCCTTGATCTCATCCCTCAGTCATAAGCAATTTGTAAATGCTTACATCGGATGCTCAATAACAACCTTCTCCATACTTACCAACCCACCAGAAACCCTTCCAATCTCCTGAATACCCGCCTCAGCACCCTGCACAACCTTGACGTTCGGAAACTTAACACATCTATCCGTACTCTCCACAAACCACTCCATCGCCTTTCTCGCCCTGGTAGGGAACTCCAGATCCTGGGGGAATCCCATCGATGACATATTGCCATCCGGTCGATAGCTTTGGCTCATCACAAAGGCTGAATCGAAAGCCACCGGCGTCGTACTCGCCAGTCTAAGGGCTGCTGTGCCCATAGAACATGACTGTCGGGAAAGCCAGGGTGAGCTGGTTTTGACGTCTTCGGGTGGTGGGTAAGCCCCAATGCTGACGGTATCGAAGACTGTGAAGAGTATAGTTCCCAGCTTCTTAGTTGCTGCGTGGATTTCATCGACCACTGAAGCACTTCTGTAGTCGAAGCACTGGGAGGCACCGAGACCTAGGAGCGTCGCATGGTTCTTGGTGGAGGCGGTGGTGAAAATGGGAGAGAACCCAGCTGCTTTGGCGATATGGATAGCGGCGATGCCGACACTGCTCGCTCCGCCCCAGATGAGAATCGCTTTGCCTGTTGCATCGTCGCCGCTAACAGCTGCGGGCGGGAATCCGAACCCGAGACAGTTGAATATACCATCGACAGCTGTATGTAGTGCAAGTATCGTAACAGCAGCATCTTTCAGATGCAATCCCGATGGGACTCTGAAGAAAGTTCTAGCGTCCGCGATGGCGAAGTCCTGGTGAGCTCCGATAGAGGAAGGCCTCGCGTGTGCTGCTCTGGTCATCCCGAAGACTTCGTCACCTGGATTGAAAGGTGACGTTAAGTCAGCCTCAATAACGGTGCCTGAAAACTCAAAACCGGTGACATAAGAGTGCATGCCGAAGTAGAAGAACTTCAAGTCGCAGACGTTGATACCGGAGTAGGCCACCTTGACGAGAGCTTGCGAAGCATCTGGCTTGTAGGTCTCGTTGATCTCTTTGACGATGAGTTGGCCTTCTGCATTTAAATAGATTGTCTTGCTGATTGGATTCAACATGATGTTGCAGATGTTGAGGAGTACGGCTAGTACGGAGAATACGTGTGTTTGGCAGCTGGGTGGAATGGAATCTAAGACAATGCCTTACTGTGAGGATACTGGACTTATATACTAATGCGGTCGACATTGCAACACGCATATAAAGAGTGGCCAGCCCGAAAAACCATTTAACTCCGTCCGAAGATCAATATAATAATGGATTGAAAGTCAGGTTAGTCCTAGCTCTCATACACATTTCCGTAGGCCTGGTACAGTGACGACTCGGTTATATACAGTGGAACAAATGTTGTCTCCGTCCTGGCCTCTATTTTACTCCTAGTCACTACTTATAACATCCGCTCCGCTCCTGCCCAAGCTTGTCTTGCACTCGACTGGGTCGACTGGCGTTGAGTCTACTATCAGTATGCTTGGCATTGTCACAATTGCTCTCGGGACCAATTGAATCATTCCTGGTGCGGTGAGACTATTACCCGACGACCGAACAGACAAGCAAAGACTGTCGTGGCCAGGAGTTAAGCAAGTCGCGAAGAAGCGAGGCTGACAACCTGAATGAGAGAGTTTACTTGGCGCCAGAGACGTGACTCGTCGTGCTCAATTGCTGGAGGGTGAGCCGAGAACTTAGTCACAATCACCTTCTTAAAAAAATTCGTCGCCTAGATGAAGAATGCAAATACCTACCAGGCAATTTAGGTGGTAGCCAGAGTCAGTCTCGAATGTGCCCAGATAAATCACAACACGATGTCTACTAATAACAGTAGACACTTCAAATAGAGGAGCGACCAGGATCTGACTAACGTCTCGATCTGTGGATCTTCCTGTCTCGCTCTGATGCTCTGCACCAAGGCGCGGGTTACAGTGCAGCACTAGGAACAATTTTGAAGCTACAGATCTTGCCACCTGAGTCTCTAATATTGGGATCTTGATAATCTTGCCTCCTCAGTTCGTCTCGTCCTTCTGAACACTCTCATATTAAAACACTGCCGGTGAGATGACGATGCTCTCAAGGGTGGAGACAGCCTATCGATTTACATCCTGCCTAAACTTTAATTATTTATTTCTAGAGGAATAATCCGAGCAGCTTTCGCATCACGTCGCTTTTCGTTATTGTCGCTGCCGAATTCCATCTAACCAGTCTCCCTTACGAAGCGAGTCGATCGAGATGTCAACAGTCCAACAACATGGGCGTTCGAAGTTGCCGCACATCCCCAACAGCAGTCTCCATTCATACCCTGACTCTGTTCAATTGGCGGTCTGACCCCTCAGATCATGAACAAGATTTTAAAATGTTTAAAATGTTTGTGGGGATAAAAGCAAGTGAGGTGAGCAAGCTGCAATTCTTTTCGATCACGAGAGCAGGTTCAAGTCATTCGCATGCACCGGCAACACATTTCGTCTCAGTCTACCTTATCATATGTGTTCCTGATGAAAGTCAATTCATATTGTAAGATATTCACCTAGAATGCGTGACCGTAGGTACATAGTACTCGTCTGGGTGTGAGATCTCAACAAACAGAACATTTTGTAAAAGGTTTTATCATGAGTTGCATGACGAGTACCTTCATGAGAACACTTTCAGGCTGAGACTCCTTTTTATTTACTGATGTAATAAGGACTTAATCCTCCCTGTATTACACTCGCTCCCTGTAGTCGAGACATGGGCGGGCAAGATCTCACTTTTCTCCTGACCAAGAGAAGGTGACCATTATTCGCAGACATCAAAATCACTTTACAGAAACTTCTAGCCATAAATAGCTCGGGAGTCAACCGAACACCCTTTGAAACATCATGAAGAAGGTGTGTGCTAATAACATCGCTTCATATTCCTAGCACGTACTAGGAATACAGATAAACCTTGCACTGTCCATCAGCAAAAGCCTCACCTCAATCCTCAATATCCGTTCAATGCCACCAGCACAAGCCAAACTCTTCTATCCCCGCACCTCACCTCAGCACCCCTAAATCCTTACTTCCTATCTCACACACCCCAACTCCGTACACCCACACCTCCCCAAGCTTCTCCCTACAACATTCCCTAACCACAAACCTCGCCGCCCTCACCAGAAGCCCCTTCTTCCTCTTACCATCAGGGCCTTCACACGTACAGCCATCCCCATTGTCCGAGTGTACAGTGCTGCTGCACCAGCAAAAGTCGATCCAGTGAATGTGTGTGAAGGGGCAGAGGTCACGGTGGCTGTTGTTGAGGCAGGTGCAGCAGGTACAGGGGCAGATATTGGGGATGGTGCAGGGGCAGTGGAAGGGTTGTGGCTGTGTCTGGGGTTGAGGAGGAGAAGAGGAGATGGAGGTGGTCGTGGTGGTTGTTGGATGGGGAGTGTTGGAGTCCATTTTAGGGGTGTGTGCGCTCTCGTTCCAATAGATTTCGGACTCGCGATGCTAAAAAAGAGAAACTTCTCTTGGTGGATGCTTTGACTTTGGTGATGTAATGTTGATGAGAGAAGTAGAAGGGAAGGGGGCTCTGCGAGCTGGGGGGGGGGTTTATACCAGACTGGTATCTTGACTGAGGCTTTGCAGATTACTTCTGGGCTGGCCTCTCTGCATGTGTTGTCACATGGAGCTTTGTGAGTCGGAGCCTCGAGTCTGGGGTAGGCATTCATAATTCTCCAGGTTCTCGAAAAATATTGCCTCTCAAAGATGTACTTTTCTATGCTCGCTAAATGTACTCAAGACACCCCCACTCCACATCATAACGACCCCACGTCTACGAACCTTGCCCTTTTCACCAATAAGGAGGTCGTAATCCAGCAAAGTTGGATGCTATCGAGTTGTCGCCACTATCGTCTTTCTTCCTCTGCCCAGTCAACTAGGAATCGTTAGTCACTATGTAAATCCTAGCGATCCAGTGGACTCACCTCCAACTGCACATGCCGATGAATATGCACCAACCAATCCACGTAACTCTGCGCCTCGTTGTTCCGATCCTCGACCAGTAACCTCGCAAACTCGTATTCTGCACCATCGAGTCCTTGTCTCGCAAGTTGAATCGTCAAAGCCTTCGATCCGCGCATTGTCTTGAGATACTCGAGGATGTTCCGTACTTGTGCGCTGAGATGCGTTTCTAGCACTGGGAGGGAGGAGCTATAGGGGTCAAGTGCCTTGAGGCTGTCCTTGCCTTCACCGAAGAGGTCAACGAGGAGATTGGGTGATGTCTGCGCGTGCATCCATAGGTAGCAGTTTTGTCCATTATCCACGAGATAGACTCCACCCTCTTCCACGCGAGAGAACGAGCATCGTATTGAGGGTGGCATATGAAGGTGGCCTTCGGGATTAGGGAAGCCGTCCTCAGGCGCGAGATTGTGGATGGGAATCATTCGCGGGTAGAGGTAAAGTGAGAGCTCAAGAGCACCCATTGACTTGATCATCCGCATATCATGGACTCGTCGATCGGTAGGCTCTTGTCCACCCTTGAATGCTCTGGACTTGATGAGACCAAGCACATACATGCTGAACTCCTTCAGGTTCTCTGGCAGGACAAGTTGGCCTGGTGGATGCGAGCCAGAGAAGTTCTTCCGGTATCCAGCAAGAATGTCGACGTTCTTCTCAGTCAAAGCACCTCGGATATCCTTGAGCGAATTTGTCGTCATCTTGGTGGCAGCTTCCTTTGCCATCAGCGTGTAGACTGCGTCTTGGTCCACAAACTTCATACAATCCTTCGCGTTATCACTGACACTGGCAATGACATTGGAGCACCTAACCCTGCGCTCACCACTGGCCGTCGTGTATAAGAGTGCACTCTGGAAGTGTGCATCGAGCTTCGAATCCAATTTTCCGTCATAGCTGAACATTACCCCCATTGCCTTGTCAGAGTCAACTACCCCAAATTCAACATCGCCTCCGAAAGTATGCTGGATAAAGTTGCCGTGATAGGAAGAGACTTGTAGACCATTAGAGCATCGGACCTTCATCAGCGCTTGATAACCAGTCTCTCGTGTTACGGTATGTATGATCTCTTGTGAAAGCTTTTCGGTGTCACGGGGAGAGACAAAATTAGGATAGTAGAATGTCTCGCCTCCAGTCGACGCGGAGACATGACCTGAACAACGATTAGCAGAAACTTGAAACACAGCCAAATAAGCTTACCAATAGTTGCAATGTCAAGGTAGCCACCGCCTGGGGCAGCCATAAAGAAGTCCGCACCCACTCCGGCGGCTACCATCTTCTCGGCAGTTTTCCGCCAACCTGGATGTTCAGTGTTGAGAAGCTTCTTTTCTGCGTCACCACCATGCTGTTTACCATCGTCACGAAGGAACAGCCGACCCGGACCCCATGTTGGCAGGGCAGCAAGAGAGCAAACAATCTTTCCGCCGGTCTTTTCGAGCGCTGCCAAGGCAGCATTCAACGTTGGGAGAAGAGCAGGCTCGGGGTTCTTGATCTGAGAAAACAACGCTGGTAAGTTACTCAACAGCGAGGTGATGTTCGTCCTGTTAATGTAAGTAGCTGTCCGAATTATTGCGTATCCAGGCACTTACTTCGCTTCGTAGGGATCTACAAACAAACCTTCCTCAAGAGGTACAAACGGGTCTTCGATGTCAGGCATGATCAACATCTGAGCTTGGTCCAGAGCGGGCTTCACAAGTCAGTCAAAGCCCCTAAATTCGCGGATGGAGAACCTACATTCATGTTGTAAAAGTGGATGTCCTTATCAAAAGTGACGAAACCAACTTTCGCACCTTCTGGAATTCGTCTCTGTTCACCTCCTTCACTCCGATCATTCCCATATAGAGCAGCCATGATACCCTCACAGAATGCCTCCAGGAAACCCTTGTTGAAAGATTCTTGACCCACATCGATCAGGAAAAGCCACCTGAGGCCAACAGGCTCCTTCGACCAATATTCTTTGGGTACCAAGAATTCAACAGTGCCTCTCATCAACTCTGGACGTTGTTCTCTGTCTAAGCGAGCCCCTTGAGGTGTCGTTGCTGAGAAATATTCTGGCGGCACATCATTCGCGTAATTGCACATATTACAAACAAACTTGTTTCCTCCCGATCGGAATACCATGAACGGGTTGATGTATGCTCTGCATCTATGACATCTTGGTGGCCCAATCTCCCCAAAGTCCAAAACAGGTATTTCAAGCTCGCCCGGTTGTAGAGGAGCGAGTGGTTGCAAGAGAAGACCGAGGGGTAGCCCAGTCGACTGAAGAGCGTCCGATGCCGACGGAATACTGTTCATTGTAAGGCGTGTGAACTTGGGTGAAGCATTTCCTTGATCGAAAGCAACAAATGATACCGAGGCAGGAGGAGGGATATGATGTTCGAAGGTTGGGTACACATTGTTCAGGTAGTACTGCGCAATGGCGTCTCTGGATCGTGGGACACTTGGAATTTGGTCTGGGTCAACTCGACCTTGCGCCGAAGCTTGCATATTCGCAGAGAATCCAGGATCGGTTGCGCCATTCCGAGAAGCAAATTCAGCTGGAGTTGCGAGAGTCGCAGGGTTAAATGGACCATTGGTTGGAGCAGGGAATTGTGACATTTGTGGTGTAACTGGTGTATTCGAGTATGGTCCTGCCTGTGGGACTGGCATCGTAGAAGGATCTGAGTTCAAATATGCTGTAGGAGGAAATTCTCCTTGGGGGGTGCCATTGAAAGCCGCAGATGCTCCTGAAGGCTCCACGATATGATGGGCATGCCTATCCTTCTTCTTCTTCCTGCCATGTGTACTGACTTCTCCGAGTCCTAGACCACCCATTTGCGCTGCTAATCCTCCATCTTGTGTTTGTACGCCAGTATCTGGAAAATAACCTTGGCCTTGCTGAGCTCCATATGGTGATGGTTGTCCCATCTGCGGGTTATTGTAAGCTCCATACGGTTGATTTGGCGTCGCATTGTTGTAACTCAGACCTGGTTGTTGGTATGGCGAGGGAGCGACAGGAGGCTGGAATTGATTCGCAGGTTGTCCAGCTCTGTTTGGGTTGTTTGGATCGTCATTAGGTCCTCCCTGACCGTGGTAGAGGTATTCGGCAGACATCCTGAACACTGTCAACAAGGAGTAGTTCCAGGATTAAGGGTTCGAGCTCGGAGTCAGGAGCCTTCAGAGGTATTTTGGCGCAGTTACAGATTGGAGGAAGATCATCAAGATATCCTTTTCGTCATATTCCCAAGGTTTGACAAAATTCGTGTCATGCCAACTCGTGCGCAACCTGGAATTGTTCGATATTATCTTGTTGACGGGCCACCTTTCGAGATACACGGAGCGGGCGAAGTATTTGCCGCGTCTGGACTTTCTGCACGTGTGGTTCGCGCTAAGATTTCATGCAGCTTAATGGCTTTGTCTCTGTCGCGATTCCTCAAACATCCCTATGTGCACCTTCAACAACATCAACAACTTCACCACCAAGCCTTCTATTCACGACACCTTTTCCTAGTTATTTCGCAGACTAAGACGACGCCTCAAATTCCTGTAGTATGCGACAATCTTCCTCCAACAGCCAGATGCCTTGATAGGAGCTTCTACTGAACACCATGTTCACGTTTACTTCCCTGCTGGGAGCGCAGTCGGAATCATCGGCCTCACAATCATTACTGGAGCTCGATGGAGGCGTCAAAGTCTTGATAGACGTCGGTTGGGACGAGACTTTCGATGTGGAAAAGCTTAAAGAGCTTGAGAAGTAGGTTGCGCTTTCTTTCTGAGGATCGAGGGAGGTGCCTCTTTGGCCCTGGAACAATGTATAGCAGTCAACAATGAAGTCACATTTGCAATCAACTATGCTTCTCCCTTGACCTGCAATGCGAACTCCCGTGCTCTCCCACCCCTTCCATGCTTGACCTGGCTCTATACACAAGCTAACATCTCCCCAGACAAGTACCGACTCTCTCTATTATCCTCCTAACTCATGCGACAGTCGCCCATCTTGCAGCTTTTGCCCACTGCTGCAAGCACTTCCCTTTATTCTCTCGAATCCCAGTTTATGCGACGTTGCCAGTTATCTCCCTTGGCCGAACTCTGCTTCAAGACCTCTACGCTTCGACCCCTCTTTCGGCAACAATAATACCCTCTTCAGCCCTCTCCGAGGCTTCATACTCCTATTCGCAGACGGTATCTACCAACAAAGATGCAAACATTCTTCTCCAACCACCAACTAGTGAAGAAATAGCTTCGTATTTCGCCCTCATTCACCCTCTGAAGTACTCGCAACCACATCAACCAATACCATCGCCCTCGTCACCTCCCCTTAATGGTCTTACTATCACAGCATATAATGCTGGACATACCTTGGGTGGGACAATTTGGCATATTCAACATGGACTGGAATCTATCGTGCACGCAGTGGACTGGAATCAAGCACGAGAGAACGTTCTTGCTGGTGCCGCGTGGCTTGGAGGAGCTGGAGCCGGAGGAGCAGAAGTCATCGAGCAACTGCGCAAACCAACCGCGCTGATATGTAGCAGTCGTGGTGGGGAGCGGAATGCGTTACCCGGTGGCCGAGCCAAACGAGATGAGCTGCTCCTCGAAATGATCAAGTCGTCAGTCAGCCAGGGTGGAATTGTTCTTATACCTACAGACTCGAGCGCTCGTGTGCTGGAGCTTGCGTACCTGCTAGAACACGCATGGCGAACAGAAGCCAAAGATGACGATAGTCCGCTACGGAGCGCAAGACTGTACCTTGCGAGCAAGAATATTGGAGCGACAATGCGATATACGAGGAGTATGCTGGAATGGATGGACGATGCTATCATTCGAGAATTCGAGGCAAATGCTGGTTTACAGCAAAAAGAGACAGGACCGCAAAGTTCTGGAAATTCGAAAGGTGGCTCCGCAGGTCCTTTTGATTTCAAGCACTTGCGATTGCTCGAACGTAGAGGCCAGATTGACCGAATACTAGGCCAAGTAGACAGCCTAGGGAGATCCGTGGGAAAAGTCATCCTTGCAAGCGATACATCTCTAGAATGGGGCTTCTCTCGAGATGTCTTGAGATCCATTGCTGATGACAGTCGCAATCTCGTCATTCTGACAGAGAGGCTAGGCAAGCCCGAAGGTGATGCGAGAACTGGCTTGGCAAGAACATTGTGGTCATGGTGGGAAGAGAGACAAAATGGGGTGGTCTCCGAGACTACTAAGTCTGGCGTAACGATAGAGAGAGTCAACAGTGGAGGAAAACATGTTGAGCTTCAAGATGCGAAACGAGTCGCCTTAGAAGGAAACGAGTTAAGTGTCTATCAACAATGGCTCGCTACACAGCGTCAGCTGCAAACTACACTCCAATCTGGTGGAGCTACATCGCTTGAAACCTCAGCAGATGTCGTCGACGATGCTTCCTCGGACTCTTCGTCAGATTCTGATGATTCCGAGACAGAACAGCAGGGAAAGTCTTTGAACATATCAGCAACGATGGGACAAGCAAATCGGAAAAAGATCGGCTTGAGCGATGAAGATCTCGGTGTCAATGTTCTGATTCGCCGCAAAGCCGTCTTCGATTATGATGTGCGAGGAAAGAAAGGTCGAGAGAAGATGTTCCCCCTGTCTATTCGAAGGAAACGAAATGACGACTTTGGAGAGCTGATCCGTCCAGAAGACTTCCTCAGAGCAGAGGAGCGAGATGAAGTGGACGGCCAGGACATGCGCCAGCCCAACAAACACGACACTCGAGATACTTTCGGCAAGAAGCGGAAGTGGGAAGAGCCTCAGCATGATCGCCAGATGATGAATGGAGACCACAAGAGGCAGCAGACCAATCGTAATCAGCGTGATTCTATCGATCTCGCCGATATGTCGCCTGGTCCCGAGGACGAAGCATCAGAAGACGAAGGTCGTGAAGCTGTTGAAGATGCAGTCGCGGAATCTTCGCCTTCCAAAGCAATTTTCTCAACCGAGTTTCTCACACTCAACGTCAGAATAGGCTTTGTGGACTTCGCTGGCTTACACGATAAGCGAAGTTTGCAGATGCTGATACCTCTTATTCAGCCTAGAAAGCTCATCCTGGTCGGCGGAATGAAGGATGAAACTCTTGCTCTAGCTGTCGATTGTCGCAAACTGCTCGTGGCACAGCTCGGCTCCTCAGAATCTGCCATTGATGTCTATACGCCCGAAGTTGGCGTTACGGTCAACGCTAGCGTCGACACAAACGCTTGGGCAGTGAGACTGACAAGTGCTCTTGTCAAGCAATTGACTTGGCAGAAAGTCAAGGATCTTCGAATCGCGACAGTTACTGCTCGTTTGGAGAGTTCTGTCATGGACCCGGAGCCAGATGCAGAAGACAGTAACAAGAAGCAGAAGGTGCTCAAGGAAGGAGACGAGACACAAAGTCGTGAACTGGTACGAAGCACAGCAACACACATCGAGGTCCCTACCCTAGACATCTTACCTTCAAATATGGCATCGGCAACGAGATCCGTCGCCCAGCCACTGCAAGTTGGCGACCTTCGCCTTGCAGATCTGCGGAAGATCATGCTGGCTTCAAGTCACACTGCCGAGTTCAAGGGAGAGGGCACATTGCTTATCGACAGCTCAGTCATCGTTCGAAAGACGGGTACGGGGAGGATCGAAGTCGAAAGCATCGGGCTGGCGACCTCGATGGGCCCTGGGATCGGTCACGGCAGCACATTCTACGCTGTCAAGAACATGATCTATCAAGGCTTGGCTGTGGTGAAATGAAGCAAATTTTCGATTCTTGCTTGTTTTATGGATGGATACCTGCATTTATGGAAGCGCATGTAACATCAATGTATTCATGAACTGCCATATCGTGGCAACGAGCTCATCGTCATTACATTATTTAATTTTCCGCCTCGCATTTCTACGTCGCTTCCAAATCTCGGCTAGTGCCAGTAAACAAAGCAGTAGCGAGGCATGATCAAGCACTTCAAGTGGTTGCATCATTCCAGCCAGTTTCTGAGTTAGTACACAAGAAATCCGTGAATCATCCCAGGCTCTTTTCCCAATGTCTGGTTCAAGAATTTGAGCATTCCGTCCCGGAGACCAGTGAATGCCGGAGCTGGGCGGATAGTCATGACTGTCCTATTCCATAAATACTCTACGATGCTGTGATTCATGGCTGCGAGTCCTATTCCTTGCTTCTAGGGAATGATTCATACACTCTCCTTTCCAAGCAGTACTTTATACCCCCACTCATCTAACATCAAACGTCCTTCCTTTAACATCTACACTTCTATCCACACTTACAGTTACACTCAAACTTCCTACTCCTGGTATTTTTTGAGTACAAACTGGTATCGGTTTACAGGCAAGCCTTTGTTATCTTCTCTGTTCAACCGCATCTCATAGAAGCTATACACACTGGCTTCGTTTGAGGAGCATACTTTCGAGGATTGCCCTCTTCTCCCAGGTATCGGCAAAGTTGTCCTGACCCACGCAACTCTCCTTGCACCCATCGACACCGTCCAACTTATCCAATACCGCTCCATCTCCGTCTACTCCACGTCCGGAGAGCGCCTCTACTACATCCAGAGCATCACGGCTCGTGTAGAAGGACCTAGGTTGGAATACCATCCACGGTGAAGACTCAGGACCACCTCCACCACACTCTCCAACTCCATTTCAAGGTCCTCTAACAGCAAACACCACAATGGCGCAGCCCATGCCTACCATGCCCTACCGAGGCCACAACACCATGCACGGCTTCGACGCTGGCCCTCCACCACCCTACACCGCCAGCGGCTTCTCCATGCCGCAATACCCCGGCATGCCAGGCTTCATCCAACCTCCAGCAGCCGTCTATCAACCACCCATGCCCTACATGCACTCCATGCAACCCGTGTTGCCCGGCCCCGGCTTCCCCTACAACGCCACTCACCCATCCATGGGTCCCCTCACGAACCTTGGATTCCCAGGCATCCACCTCCAAAACCACCTGGGCGGTATCGGCATCCCGCAAGGCTACAACTACATCTTCCCGTCCGAACACACCATAATCCACGTTCTCAAAACCCCCACCAAACCCTGGCAAGCCGACCAAGTCATCCACGGCCTCGACCCCTCCACCCACACGAAATTCTATGTTCCCGTCGAGATGAACGTCAAGGAGTTCATGAAACGCATCGGCTGCGATGACGCCGACGATAAGAAGAATGTTGTCTATGAGGTTGTGGAGAAGGGGAATGGCAAGTGGGCGGTCGGCTTGAGGGTTAATATGGATGATAAGGATAAGATGAAGGGGAACTTGGGGAAGTTTGGGTGGAATAAGCAGAGAAATGGGAATTTGGCGGGGGGTGGGAGGCCGATTGTTTGGCTGTGGAGGGAGAATCAGGAATGAAGTGCTGGACAGTGATTGTGATGTTGAGTGACAGTTGTAGGCTTGGGTGGCACAGGTTAGTCCTCACATTTGTATTTATGCATGATATTTGAGAGTGTTGTTTCGTCGTTGATGTTTGCTTGGAGTCAGGGCACAGCGAAGGATTACTAGCTACCTGGAGCATTGAGAATTAACGTTACATAGTACTTCGTGCCTTAACCTTCAGGGAATGGTGACCTTTGATCTCTTGCTGCTCCTCCTTGTCCTATAGGTAGGATGAAAGTGAAGATCCATCGTCCGATGCTTCCCATTCACCCAAAACAGTGAACGCCAAAGTGGATCCTATATCGCTACGTCCCTTTTGTTGCTCATCACAGAAATCTCACCTCATAATTCGTTCTCATATGTGCTCTCATAGCCCGATTCTGAGATCCCATATCCTCAGGTGGATATTTCATATTTCTGAGGCCGGAAAAGGTGGATTGGGACGGGGGATAAGGCGTACCTGAAAATCAACTCACGCACGACATCGATTACAAACAGCTAAGAGAATTAGGACTACAAGAAAATGTCCTGAAGTTCCGAGAACTGGTCTTCAGACTACGCTCGCGACTTGAGCCGAGCTCGCATCTCAAGATGATGTCCAGCTTCATTCAAATTACACCCAGTATTGTAATCCAAAAGCATCTATGTCGTCGTTGCAACCAGCATGAGCCCATCACCTCCTCTTCTACACTTCTACGTACAAATGCTTCTCGTATCTGAGCTCAGAAAAGTAGGTATCGATCTACCTGGGTAGGAAGTAAACAAACATACCATCGCACACGCAAAAAGAGAAGCCAAAGCCTCACATGACCTTACCTAAAGCTCACATCTCCTGATGCAAATCGCTGGAGCACTATAGCTCAAATTGTCTCTGAGTAAACGAGTATGAATGGAGGTAGTGGTAACAGAACGGGAACCAAAACATTCGATGAAGTTTCTGAGACTCCGGTGAGGAACATCAGCGGGACTCCTGTCAAGGTTCGAGACTTTTTGAAGAGTCTGTACTGCGGTTGTCCGCGAGGAGTAGTCTATGCATGCTTGGCTAAAAGTGCGTGTGGTATCGAATACACGCTACAGATATATGAAGTGGCAAATCAAAGATTGAATGGATATTATGGTCTGGGCCTCTTCGTGAACACCATCGGGCATTTATCCTGTCACCAGGTTAGCACCTCGTCACAGTTCAACCTCAGAATCAACTCACCATCGGGAAGAGCGTCGCAAACACCTTGATCTCCTCAGACCTACTCGTAGCATGATGCACCCAATCAACCTCCAAACTCGCCTTCCCAATCATAGCCGTCATCGTAAGCTGGACATACTGCCTCGCAATACAATCATGCGCACCATTTCCGAACACCAACCAATTCTTCGTCTTCTCATTCGCGTCCCCAGTGATCCACCTCTCAGGATCAAAGACCGCAGGTTGTGGGTACACTTCCGGGTCGTGGAGAGCAGGCCAGCAGGAGGGGATGACCATGGATCCTTTGGGAGCTGTGTATGTGTCTGTGATGGGGAAGTCTTTCTTGCAGGTATAGGGGACGAAGATCACGGGCGGACGCCAGCGGAGCACTTCTTTGACGACGGCGTTGGTGTAGGTCATTGACTCAAGCATTTCCAGTGATAGAGGCTTGTCAATGTCACCTCCTCTAATCTCAAGATTTTCCTGGCGTACTCGGTCGAGGACGTCTGGTCGCTGGGCTGTGATTTGGAAGAGCCATGTTGTAGCACTGCTTGAGGCATCCTGAGAAGCGAAGAGGAAAGTGAACATAGTCTGGGCGATCTCAGCGTCGCTGAATTGTCGGACAAGGACAGCTGGCTTTTCAACGTCGACTTCTCCGGCGGCGACACGATCGTGGTAGGCTTGGGACTCGATCATACTGCATATCCACTGCAATACATGTTAGCTCAGCTAAGATGAAAGCTCTTCCCCTCCTGCAGAGAAGCTGACTGATCTTGTTGATGTTCAAGCACATTTTCGAGGAGACCATCCCAAAGATACCGCAAGGGGAAAGAAAGAGAATTATGCTGACCTGATCGACGATACATATCGGTTCCTGACCAGCTGCCATGTCTCTCTTGCTCGCAGCAGCACATCTTGCAAACTCAGCAAGTACACCATCTGCCGCTCTCTTTCCCAACCAGACTTTCGTGTACGGAATGTAAAGCGACAGAGGAATGTTGACCAGCTCCAACGCAGCTGTAATGCAGTAATAATCGTCTGCAATCTTCTTCACAGCCTCGTCAGAGATATAATTCCCCACAAAAGTGCGACACGACAGAGCACAGTTGATCTCTCGGAAATGCGTCATGTGTTCCATGGGCCGTCCACCATTCTTCTCGCTCGCAGCGACGAACTTCTGGAAATAGTCTGACCAGACCTTCTCCTGGATGGGAAGGTAGGACTGCAGCGATCGTCGGGTGAACAGGCCGACAAGCCCCTTGCGGAACTCGATGTGCGGTCTGCCATCCAGGAATACCCAAGCATTAGCTCCCATGATCAGCTCGGCCATTGGCACGAGGCATACTTTGACAAAGTTGTGCGAGGTAAAGGTTTTGCGTGCCAGATCTCGATCAGAAACCAGGACCACGAACCTGGCATGAGCGTTAGCTAGAACAGAGAATGCGATTGCGACTGCTGCATCTCCAAAGTACTTCACGCTGTGCACTGAAGCTCTCTACTGGGGATTTGCGACATGAATGGGTACTAACTTATGGAAAATCGACACACAGCTGATCTTCCCACTCGCCCATTGTGCTTCGTATGCTTCAAACTTGGGGTTTATGCCCTGTAGGAAAGGTCCGATGAATGGGATCTTGAATCTGGGTCCGGCGATTGACCCTTTCTTGTACAGGTATGTAACTGCGGAGAGTCAGTAATCAAATTAAGAACGCAAGATACGCGAAAGGCCTTGCATTGATCGTAGGCCATGAGAATGACCAAGACGGTGACTCCCAACTGCCATCCACTAATTCCATTCCATATTTCCGAGATGACCCCAACGCTTCCCTGGTGGACAATGGCAGGTCCAGAAACAGTGCTATTCTGCAACATGGCAAGAATGTTTTCGTTCATCATGACTTAGAGCTGAAGAGACAGAAGGCGGAAACAGGAGGCTCCCAAATTAAACAAAAGCGAGGTACAAGAGACATCTTATACCAAAGATTTACATCCAACCAGAAGTCCTCAACTTTTCGCAGGATGTCTAGTGTCCGGAGACTAATCCGTTCCTGTCATATCAGTTGAGGCCGAACATGGTATTTCCTTTGGAATTTCAACCCCAATTACGGGCTTCTTTAATGCGGTCTGATTGATGAGGCTCGAATCTTCCAATCATTTCGTGAGCTGAGCGACAGAGGGTTATACATGACGAAAGAGGACTAGACTCCTAAATGTCAGCCCACCATCTCGAAGGGGTTTAGTCTCCGCCAGCTGTCAGCACAGATTGGATGGACCTTGTACGGTGACCCCACCAATAAAGTCCATCATGGGCTCTGATGCAAACACTTATCCCGAGATCCGGTCGGGCCGTGACGATTGCAGGATCCAGATCATAGATTCGTTCAGGGCGGATTAGTACTAGACTCCGCTGGGTACGTGCTTCCCTTCGTGCCATGCTCATTATTTCCGTGATTTACCAGATTCTCGAGGGTCGTGGTGGGTTTACCCGGCAATTCCTCCGCTAGTTGAGTAGAATTAAAGATTGGCTGCCACGCTACATGGAACATTGCCTTTGATTGTGCGTCAAGTGGCAGAATACTTTGAAGGCATGATTCGACGTTGTCCAAAGTCTCAAGGCCCTGGGAGCTGGTAAGTGGTGCGGCACTGGTGATGAACCAGTCGTGCGCTTCTGTGCCGATAGAAGCTGACATCCCAATGGAGAAGCACCATATGAGTAATGACGAGTCCATGTCATTCGGAGTCATGACTGCTCGGAGGTTGTTTCGAAGTTTTAGAACGATCTGATGTAGTATCGCTAAGTGCGAATAATACGTCGGCCCATGGATGACGAACATGTAGATGGCGAGTGCATAACGCAGACACTCAGATTCCGGTGTGAGCTCCGCTGTGAAGGGTAATAGCAACTTATGCAGAACGTAGCAAGTCAAATCGTGGAGATCATTGGTACAGAGATTGGCGCCCCGGCTGATGGGAGGATAGAGGATAACTTGGAGTCTGATCAGGATGTCTTTCAAGCTGGAATCGATGTCAAAACATGCAAGTCCGCGAAGATCCGGATTGTGTTCTGTTTTCAGGGCGGAAAGCCACTGAGCGATGGGTGCGATACCACTTCCATTGCCGGAGTCATCTTGTATGTCGAATTGAGGAGAACCAGTAACGAGCATCGATACCCTGTGACCGATGAGATTTACCTGGTAGATATAAGAGAGAATGTCAGACTTACCAAGGAACCATCCTCGCTGTCAAGGGGCTACTTTGCCTCACGGCAGCCACCCCGCCTCTGACAGCAACCATCCGTTTGACAGCCTCGATATGCATTTTGCATTCTTGGATATTTCCTTTTCCATGCTGTACACATATTAGTATATTTCAAGTGATCGGTTCCGAAGTGTCCTACCTCAATCGCAGCCAAAGTGACTACTGCATCCATTGTGGCGTCTTGAAAAGCCAAAGTTGGGTCGTCAATCTTGTGTCGAATCAGTGACACAGCATCGTGCATTAGAATCGCCGACTGATGAAAGCCCTTCTGAGCATGGAGCTCGGCGTCCAGTGATGCGGTCTGGAGAGAGACATTGAACAGTGCCGGATCTGCGAGAGCTAGTGGCCACCAGGAGTTGATGAACGGATTTGAGTTGGGATTGAGATCCAGCGGATAGTACTGAAAAGCAATCTTTGAGAGGACTGTAATGATTAGCGACATGTATGAAAGAATTCAATCGAACTTACAGTGCACGATCAAGTTTTGGACCCGAGATCTGGGAAGACTTGTTGGCGGGTAGCTGTCAAACGGGTCGAAGGAGTTCGATCCGATCGTGACCGAGAGAGTTGACAAATTTGACTCCAAGCTCTTCTTACTCTGACTGGTCGCGGATACTATGCTGGAAGGTCCCGGAGAAGAAAGTGGCTCATTCGCATACACGCATTGTATTTTTCTCAAAGTGCATCTTGTGCATCGTGGGGTGTGAAGGTCGCATTTGTGCTTGGCTTTCGCACAAGCAGCGCAAGATCTTCGAAGCGTCCTTCGCATTTGAGGTTAACGGTATGTGGACGCTGAATACTGGCGTTGAGTCAAGGTGCCACTGGGTAATATTTGCGAAGTAGCATCTCTGAACATGGAGAGAAGTGATTGTTGTTGTAAAAGTTTAGCTCGCTTCATCAAAAAGATGTCCAGGATATCGGATCGCGGAGCTAGTCTCAATCTGGTGGAGGGGTAAGCAGGAACCACTCATACGTTGTTTGCATACGAAAGAATACAAAGACTAGATTCAATCCTGCTGAGCACGCATACTCAGTACGATTCTAGCTTGCATGTAATTTTCGAGTCAATGGCCAAGCACCGTCCGCTTCAGCAGCCATTCCACAGGTATAAATATAAGATTTGGAGAAGCACAATCCTTGTATACCCAAAGAGCAGACAGTGAAGAGAGGAAGTTGGTTGCTAGTATTTGGTTCGTGCTGATAAACAGCCTCATCTCTCTCAGGAACCAATGACTGTGTACAGGTAGACATCAACTCCTGCCAATACCAAAACCCGAACAGACACAAACTCCAAACACCTTGATCCCATAGATCATCATACCCATCGTCATGATTCGTTCCCAAGTTTCGTATACAGTACTCATAGCTCTTTCTCTCCAGTTCTACCCACGAATTCATTCATCATTCCACGATCATCGTCCAAAATGTACGGCCTCATTCGGACTGTTACATCTCCTCCCCCTCCCCCAAACTCTGTCTCTTATACACAC